>JALPQI010023207.1:0-16122 GCA_025490895.1 Thaumatotibia leucotreta
GTGCATTTAGACTAAACGAGCATTCGCTCATTCTATCCCCCACTCTACGAAATTCGTTCGTTACACAAAACGTGATTCGTCGAAATTCGTTGATTTCGTAGAGTGGGGGAAAGAATGAGCGAATGCTCGTTCGGTCTAAATGCATTTTGAGAATATTGCGTGCCTTTCGACTGTTGATTTGCAATGTGCCATGTCCTAATCCTAACATTAAAAGATGGAAATCAAAATCCAGAACAGTGCATTCTTTATACAGTGTGCTACCATCATCCAGGCCTGCTACCGCGAACACCGAAGTTCGCAAATTTCGGGGATTTTTCTCTGTCAGGCGTCATTAGAGACGCCTTCGTTGGAGTGACAGAGACAAATCCCCGCAATTTGCGAACTTCGCTGTTCGCGGTAGCTGGCCAGGCTTCTTTTGAAACCGAACAATGGGATGCAGATTCTTAATCAAACTCTGAGTAATGAGTATGTTTTAATTAAAATCAATATTTAAAATTTATATTTGTGACAAAAGTCGAGTAAGAAGCAATGTACTTCAAAATGAATCGTTAATTAGTGTTTGACAATAACAGACAGTAGTCACTCGCACTGGTTGACAACTAAGCAGTACATCGTTTGAAGGAAATAATAACATTTCGATACAAGTGCAAAAAAAATATTTTTCTACGAGGGTATAAGTTGGAGCCCGAGTGATACGAGGGCGACAATCACCCGAGTTAAAAATAAGTTTTTACACGTGACTTTTTCCATAACAAGTGCCTTAAAAAAGTTTACTTTTAAAGTAAGTTTTTTTTTAAGTTAGGAAAAATTATTTTCCTAACTATTGCGCAAAAATGAACTTTGCGCACGCTTCGCGCGCGGTAATTTCTCTTTTTGACGCACTTGTTATGAAAAAAATCGTCCCTTACACGTGCAAAAACTTTTTTAATTCTGGTGATTGTCGCCCTCATTTCACTCGGGCTCCAACTTTCACCCTCGCCGAAAAAAAGTTTTCCCGCACTAGTTAGGAAATGTACTATTGTACAGGTAATTTCAATATTTGTCAACTATTACGACTTTAAATCGATTTCCAGTAATGCGTATTGTAGCCCGGGTCATGATAAGTTTCTATCATAACAACAAACAAAATAATATTAAACAATTGGAAAACAGACACCAGAGTAGTCAATGAAAATGTAACTTTAATTTAAACCATAGATAAAACATGACTAGAATGATTGTGTTAGTATTTCCCACTACAAAGACGTTTTTTTCTCTTTCCAGAATCATGGGTGGAGCTAAACAGCGGCGGCGGTTTAGCCGCGGAGAACGAATACATCAGACTGCTCAGAGAGGCGCAGAGGGAAAGCCGGGACTCTTCTGTGCGGCACTCCAGGGCTTCCAGCGTCAAAGGAAGGTGAGTCTTCTATCATACTCATCACACCATCAGCCCAGTCCACTGCTGGACGGAATACATCAGACTGCTCAGAGAGGCGCAGAGGGAAAGCCGGGACTCTTCTGTGCGGCACTCCAGGGCTTCCAGCGTCAAAGGAAGGTGAGTCTCATATCATACACATCACACCATCAGCTGCGGAGAACGTATACAGCAGACTGCTCAGAGAGGCGCAGAGGGAGAGCCGGGACTCTTCTGTGCGGCACTCCAGGGCTTCCAGCGTCAAAGGAAGGTGAGTCTCATATCATACACATCACACCATCAGCTGCGGAGAACGAATACATCAGACTGCTCAGAGAGGCGCAGAGGGAGAGCCGGGACTCTTCTATGCGGCACTCCAGGGCTTCCAGCGTCAAAGGAAGGTGAGTCTTCTATCATACTCATCACACCATCAGCCCAGTCCACTGCTGGACGGAATACATCAGACTGCTCAGAGAGGCGCAGAGGGAAAGCCGGGACTCTTCTGTGCGGCACTCCAGGGCTTCCAGCGTCAAAGGAAGGTGAGTCTCATATCATACACATCACACCATCAGCTGCGGAGAACGTATACAGCAGACTGCTCAGAGAGGCGCAGAGGGAGAGCCGGGACTCTTCTGTGCGGCACTCCAGGGCTTCCAGCGTCAAAGGAAGGTGAGTCTTCTATCATACTCATCACACCATCAGCCTCAGTCCACTGCTGGACGGAATACATCAGACTGCTCAGAGAGGCGCAGAGGGAGAGCCGGGACTCTTCTGCGGCACTCCAGGGCTTCCAGCGTCAAAGGAAGGTGAGTCTTCTATCATACTCATCACACCATCAGCCTCAGTCCACTGATGGACGGAATACATCAGACTGCTCAGAGAGGCGCAGAGGGAGAGCCGGGACTCTTCTGTGCGGCACTCCAGGGCTTCCAGCGTCAAAGGAAGGTGAGTCTTCTATCATACTCATCACACCATCAGCTGCGGAGAACGAATACATCAGCCTGCTCAGAGACGCACAGAGGGAGAGCCGGGACTCTTATGTGCGGCACTCCAGGGCTTCCAGCGTCAAAGGAAGGTGAGTCTTCTATCATACACATCACACCATCAGCCTCAGTCCACTGATGACGGAATACATCATACTGCTCAGAGAGGCGCAGAGGGAGAGCCGGGACTCTTCTGTGCGGCACTCCAGGGCTTCCAGCGTCAAAGGAAGGTGAGTCTCATATCATACACATCACACCATCAGCTGCGGAGAACGAATACATCAGACTGCTCAGAGAGGCGCAGAGGGAGAGCCGGGACTCTTCTGTGCGGCACTCCAGGGCTTCCAGCGTCAAAGGAAGGTGAGTCTTCTATCATACTCATCACACCATCAGCCTCAGTCCACTCCTGGACGGAATACATCAGACTGCTCAGAGAGGCGCAGAGGGAGAGCCGGGACTCTTCTGTGCGGCACTCAAGGGCTTCCAGCGTCAAAGGAAGGTGAGTCTTCTATCATACTCATCACACCATCAGCCTCAGTCCACTTCTGGACGGAATACATCAGACTGCTCAGAGAGGCGCAGAGGGAGAGCCGGGACTCTTCTGCGGCACTCCAGGGTTTCCAGCGTCAAAGGAAGGTGAGTCTTCTATTATACTCATCACACCATCAGCCTCAGTCCACTTCTGGACGGAATACATCAGACTGCTCAGAGAAGCGCAGAGGGAAAGCCGGGACTCTTCTGTGCGGCACTCCAGGGCTTCCAGCGTCAAAGGAAGGTGAGTCTCATATCATACACATCACACCATCAGCTGCGGAGAACGAATACATCAGACTGCTCAGAGAGGCGCAGAGGGAGAGCCGGGACTCTTCTGTGCGGCACTCCAGGGCTTCCAGCGTCAAAGGAAGGTGAGTCTTCTATCATACTCATCACACCATCAGCATCAGTCCACTGGTGGACGGAATACATCAGACTGCTCAGAGACGCGCAGGGGAGAGCCGGGACTCTTCTGCGGCACTCCAGGGCTTCCAGCGTCAAAGGAAGGTGAGTCTCATATCATACACATCAAACCATCAGCTGCGGAGAACGAATACATCAGACTGCTCAGAGAGGCGCAGAGGGAGAGCCGGGACTCTTCTGCGGCACTCCAGGTTTCCAGCGTCAAAGGAAGGTGAGTCTCATATCATACACATCACACCATCAGCTGCGGAGAACGTATACATGAGACTGCTCAAGAGAGGCGCAGAGGGAGAGCCGGGACTCTTCTGTGGCACTCCAGGTTTCCAGCGTCAAAGGAAGGTGAGTCTTCTATCATACTCATCACACCATCAGCCTCAGTCCACTGATGGACGGAATACAGCAGACTGCTCAGAGACGCACAGAGGGAGAGCCGGGACTCTTCTGCGGCACTCCAGGGCTTCCAGCGTCAAAGGAAGGTGAGTCTCATATCATACACATCACACCATGAGCTGCGGAGAACGTATACATGAGACTGCTCAAGAGAGGCGCAGAGGGAGAGCCGGGACTCTTCTGCGGCACTCCAGGGTTTCCAGCGTCAAAGGAAGGTGAGTCTCTTGGACGAGGTTTGAAGAAAGAGGATCTTGGACACGAGAGAATCTTTCCCTGTGACACTTCAAGCCGGTTGTAAGTAAACCAAAAATCCCAAGCTGTCATGACGGATACCTGTTGGCAGCGTTGGTCTACCGTGAACTACGAAGTTCGCAAATTTTCGCAATTTGTCTCTGTCACACCAAGGCGTCATTAGACTGACAGATACAAGTACCCGAAATTTGCGAACTTCAGTTGGGCCGTCATCTAGTCAATTCTGGAGTCAGACGATCATTTCATCCATTAGCAAACCTTGGAGCGAAAGCTCAAAACCGAATGGAATTGGCTCATCTTCGTTACCTGCCTTGAGAAGCCTGGAAGTATTCTAATAGGAGGTGCAGGCATGTATTGCTTGCCCTTAGGCTGGTTTCAGTGTCACGCGGACCCGCCCGCGCGGATCTCTCCGTGCGGAGCAGTATGTATTGAATCAATGGCGCGTTTCAGACTGGCGCGGAGGTATCCGCGCGGACGGCCATACATATTGCTCCGCGCGGAGAGATCCGCGTGACATTGAAACCAGCCTTAGAGCCTTAGAGTATGGTCAAAGGCGCCTAGATTTGTAAGGGATTGCATGTGCCTGAGAAAATTGACTGGTTGCTAAGACCGAGTGGCCGAGCGGTGCAGGCATCAGCCGCGAAAGCTGAGCACGTGGGTTCGATTCCCACCTCGGGCGTTGGTGATCATGTTCGTTTTTTCTTTGGTATATGACATCCAATATTTATAATTTACAGGGTTGGGCTGATTAACTGTCCTATTGAAAAACATTCGTTTATCTATTGAAATATAACTGCTTTTCATACCCTGTATGTCATTTCAAATCGTCGATTTAATCAGCTTCATGGATTCCAAAACTCATTCTCATAACATTTAGTTGTATATATTTTTAAGAACAAATGTAAAAAGCGGTGTTGTTGGATAATGGTGCAGCGAGCATTAAAAATCGGGCGACATTATCAAATGACCATAAAAGTAAATATCAACGTATGTTTCAATACTGCACACCATCAATCGTTTCAAGGAGTCCTCTGCTTCCAAAATCAAGCCGAAATTGGGTAAGCTTTAAATGATTTGAGTCAGCAAAGTACCAATAAGCACCCATGGGCAATTTTTACGAAAATGTGCCTCTTATTATATAATCTTCGATAAAATTATTAAATTGAAGAGGGGTTAATATTTTGCGCACTGCAAAATAATCACAAAATGTGAGGCCCTTATAAAACAGATAATTTATATATGTGCCTTCTCTCTTTAAAAAATATAAGAGCTAAATACAAAAAGTCGAATTGGCGGCACGAAGGTAATTTTTCAAAGAAAATGCATTTTCATTGCAAGAGTTTGGTAAATGCCAGGTTGATTATGGGTATAGTGTTTTATTAAGAACTAGAAAGGAAGGTATTTTAGTTATAAATTTATTCCAAAAAGTTAATCAATCAGGGTACAATATGATAAGAAGAAATACCAAGTTATAGCCAAAATTATGAGGCTGATATTTACCTAGCAAAGTACGTCAAATCTTTAGATAACTGAACTTCTATAAACATTTCCATATACAAATCAATGCAGAGTTTTATTGAGACGGGTTTAGGCTAAGATTCAAGTTTGTACTAGGGTTAGATAACCTAATATGACATCACATGGCAGATAAGGTAGTGCGTGCCGGATGAAATTCCTTATACGACATAATGCTTAAAATAAACATGTATTATTATTTTTTGTTGTTATTATTAAGGGGAGTTTATCAAATTTATCAATTGCTGCGATAAAATATAGAATGTTTCTGATATAAATAACAACAAGATTAGTAATATTGTTTTGTTTTTAAACTTTTATACCACTTTTTAACTAGGACACTTAATCCGCCCAACCCTGTACATAGCATTAAGCTGTGTGACTACTTGGGAAAAATAAAAACACAAATCAAAATAATTAGTTAATAAATAATTTGATTTGCGTTTTCATAATACGTTCAACATATTTTAATAATAAACGGAATCCTTCACACTTCATACGACATTTTTAACTTCAAATTTGGTCAGAAATCCGCTGTCAGCATGTTTCCCTTTCCTCAGGGGCACATTGTATACTATATATCTGACTACACGAAGTAAACAAATGCAGCCCCACTCGTTTCTAATTGCCTACGTAGTGCACGGAAGCCTCATTAGTGAGCGTGCGTTTCATGCACTGCTGATGCAATTTTAATCACTGCGACATTCTACAGTCGCTATCAGAGGTGCATTCAGACCAAACGAGCATTCGCTATTATAATCCCCTACTCTACGAAATTCGATCGATACACAAAACGTGATTCGTTGATTTCGTAGAGTGGGGGATAGAATAGCGAATGCTCGTTTGGTCTGAATGCACCTAGATACAGTACCGGCCAATAATATATCACATTCAGGTTTTTTTCAGTAATTTGTTTTTTATATTTGAAAGTGGTGTCCACACTTTCCATCAGCAGAGATTCTACTGTTCAGTAGATAGTACCTAACAAAAAATTACACGTGATTTGTCCGATGACCAACAACTATGGTAATAATTGGTGATTTTTTTCCTTGATTTCGTAGAGTGGGGGATAGAATGTGCATCATGTAGTGGTTTTTTCATGAAGATTTTTTGTGTTAGGCATGGATTTCGTAGTAAAATTCACTTTTCTTTCTAGCGGCAGGTTTTATCAAGTTATAACTACGTTGACAATTTTTTTTCTCCTGTATTCGTACCATGAGATTGCGTTGCGTTATTAACGCGCATTTATTTTTTATACGGCTCGCTCTCGTCGCGTCCTTTGAAACGAATGGAAATCATTTTTGCTTAAAAAAATCAGCTGACAATGACACACTGACAACGCGAAACACATTAGTGTCTGCAAGTGTATATTAAATAAACTTTTTCATGAACGTGCCTTATCAGTGTTTGCGATAAAAGATCATTGACTTTTTGACACTGAGTAACTTGTGTTTGTGTAGAAATTTCTTTGAGATAAAAATCAATTTGCAACATTAACACAATTGTATATTTAATATTGTTCCTCATCAATCGCGAAAAAAATTACCTAAATATGAGTTAATTGATCCTTACTTGATAGTGAAGTATCAATTAAGTAAACACGTAAAGTTTTCTTTGAGCAAAATACATTCCCTTCATGTCCCATAGTTTTGGGACACCCTGTATATTAGGGTGGTTCTTATTTTTGCAATTTTGTTAGATGTTCGAAGTTCGAACCAATAAAGAAGCTCTTTGCTCTCCCGATTGCAATTTTCTATGGGGCACCCCCCATTTTGTTATTTGATAAGTAAACCAAATTTGTTTTTTTTTTTATTATTATAAACAGAAATTAGAGGTCGCTACCGAAGTACGAAGTTCAAAAAAGGCAAAATGATTCGTCGTTTTTTTATTCGCTTAGTTCTGTATGAATATTTTATACTAATAAAATGTATAAGGCGAATGTATAAAACGGTAGTTTAACCAGTTGGTGATCTATTTAAGTATTTATAGCCATATCTGTGTGGGCGATATCTAAATTTAATATATGTAATAGTTTTCCCTATTACATTGGAATAAGACTCAATATTGCATGGTATATGCCGCCCACTATGTACATAGCAGACGATACCAGACGAGTCAAACTGGTCTATTTAGATAATAGGTACTAGGCTAACATGAAACGAAGAACGAATAATATTAATATTAAACATTATTATGGAAATACTTTAAATATTTCAAAGATTTTCGCACGTTTCTGTATAAAATTGATTGAAATATAATATGAAGGGTACACGGAATAATCACCAAATTAAAAATTTAAAAAACCGACTTCAACCGGTTTCTCCAAGATTCCCGATTTGTTTCCATCATTGGTTTCCTCAAATCCTACTTTCTGAATGCAAATTCTTGTAAATGAATGAAAATTACCAAAAGCGCCATACATGTACCTATAACAATTGAAGAGATCCCTCGATTTCTCCAAGATCCCATCATCAGACCGCAACTTCGTGCCAATGGGACCATCTCGGGGTAATACACGTTCGATCACAAAAAGAAATTTTAAAATCGGTTCACTATTCTCGGAGATATCGGGTAACATACATACAACAAAAAAAAAAAATCTGTCGAATTGAGTACCTCCTCCTTTTTTGAAGTCGGTTAAAAATCATGTCCAAAGCTTTAAAAAATCAGGGCAAATTCACAACTTATTCTGTTAAAAGTAAGGTGGTTTTTCCTTCTGTTATTTGAATTGACTAAACATGTTCTTTTCGTGGACCCTTCATTTAATGTATTTAAAGGTGCATTCAGACTTCATCCCCCACTCTACGAAATCAACGAATCACGTTTTGTGTGATCGAATTTCGTAGAGTGGGGGGATAGAATAGCTAATGCTCGTTTGGTGTGAATGCACCTTAAAAATGTTACATTTGTATTAACTTGTAAAAATTCATTAATTTTACCAATAAATGAATAATACTCATTAATTGGTAAAAGTAGAACTATGAATATGAATTATTGAGATGAGATCGGTAGGTATGTGCTGGCATCTGAGTAGAAAAAATATGAAAAAATACAAATTTTTGATAGATTTTGAAAAAACAAACAAAATAAATATTTATACGACAGGTTGATTATGGTACGAATAACGGCTGGCTTGGTTTATAATTTCTACAATACATTATTATGGCGTTATTATGTTTTGTTATGGTTATGATAGAAGCAAGGGTACATCACATATCACATCTTACAACAAAATGTCATTCGTTTTCATTCCTCCATTCTCTAAGAATGTCAACAAAATATCTCATGAATGTTGCCGAACCGGTCACAAGTACCAGGCTATCAGCCGCCAGAGGCGTGTTTGTAAATAAAGAGAAATCCGCGTACTACGTCCCACGTTATTATCGAAACAACTTAAGTGCTCAGTTTTTAATCTCAACCGTATTACAACGCGCTACGGCCTAATGTCTACATACTACGCCTACTAGACTAACATAGAGAAAAGGACTTAAAACTATGACATGTGTACGCGAATTTCAGCCTTAATGTCAAGTGATGCAGTCGGGTTTAGTTTACGGGTTTTTGGGTTATTTGATTAATGTGATTCTTATAGCACTTGTAAAGTCATGATGCCTTGGTATTTTTGTCTGAGGAACTGTATACGCGGATTTTTTTCGGTTTAATAAAGTTTGTAAACAGAAAACAAGAAAATATAAACATAACGTGCAGAATTCCTTTATATTATTTTGCTGTGAAGTTGTTTGATAAACTTTATTATACAGAGTGATTATTACTTCTTTTTGAACAAAGGGCCCTACCGCGAAAATCGAAATTCGTAAATTTCGAGGATTTGTCTCTCTCACTCTAATGACGCCTTCGTTTGAGTGACAGAGAAAAATCCTCGAAATTAACGAATTTCGATTTTCGCGGTAGTAGGCCAGGTTTCCTGAAAGTGTATTCAAATACCCACTATCCGTTGTCGAGGTTTAAATTTTGAATTCGTCCCAACTGACATCTATGCAACTCACACACAGTAGGTATCTAAAGTTTTTTTGTATGTAGATAGATTTATTGCAAGATATCGCATTGCATGTCGCGGTCGGCGGCACTTGAATGGTCTCTTTGTGCACTTGTAACGTAATACGCGTATTATACCACTGTATTGTGTTCCAATGTCATGCTTCCGTGTAGGTCGTCCTTTGGGAGTAAAGGAATAAATGCACGGACTATCCTTGGTCGGTAATCGTGTTTAAACTAATGAATAACCCTTTGTGTTTGATAAGGATTACATTACCGCTACGCAGGGCGTCATATGGGATTCCAATACCCTTTAAACCTATTAAAATATTATCGAACCGGGTTACTATGTATTTAAGTCGATGATTGCTCGACATGTTTCGACCCATTTAGAGGGTCCTCGTCCGGAGCACCCTTGCCCCAAGCCCGAGGCGTACTGCGGGCTTGCGCTCTGCTAGAACGGGTACGGGTAGACGCCCCCTTATTAGCAAGTGATGTAGTGAGTGTTGTGTGTAATCCCCTTTATGACAAAAGTAACACTGAGGGTAGATTTTTCCTTGCATCGCCCCCGCCACCACCGCCCGCGGCCAGTAGGCACTGAAAAAAAATTACCAAAGTGACTTAGGTAGGCTATATTACGAGGAAACTTTGATATACAGTGTGTAAATCTAATACGGGCGATCAATTAAACCAAGCACGGGATTCATTAGTGTAATCATGGATTACAAGGTTATTTTAAAGTTACTCTTAATTTAGACTCCACAGATTTTTTTTAAGATTATCGGAGCAGCAATGTAGATACGAACATTTGTTATTGTTGATATGGCAGTTATGTCATCTGCTTTTGAAATTAGATGTCAACGAGTGCTTAACTCGCGTATGTTGCTCTACATTGCGCGCCGAATTATTTTGTATGAAAAGTTTTGTTGCTTTAATTTTAAGTAAAAGTTATTTGAATGTACTTATTATGTCGTAAACTAACACCCGTTAAGAGCTTCGCCCGTATTAGACTTACACACTGTATGTAACAAATACTTGCTATCAAATTTACAAAACTAAAAAGGTTGGAAGTCGATACCAGAGTTCTGGTTAAATCAACAAAGAACATTCTACAACAACTGGTGAAATCAACAAAAAACTGGTGTAAACGACCAAATTAATTTAGTAGAATGCCAACATAAAAAGTTTAAAATAAAAAAATTGAGATAGAACCCAATCAACCTTAATTTCCAGTTAGAATACCGCAAGATCTGATAAATCCAACTTAGCATTTTTTTCAGAGGGAGAAGTGTCACTGACCATTCATTAGTCGAAGATTGATGATGGGGGGTCAAAGGTCATTGGGCGTTTTTGACCCGCTTTATGATTTTTCGCGTACAGAGACCAAACTAGCTTGAAAATAAAGAATTAAATCTCACTTTTCAAAATATGTAATTTTTCCGTATGTGTCAACCGGGAAAAAAAGTTATTCGACTTTTTGTATCCGAAAAAAACCGGTCTCTAATCTCAATAAGGCTTAGTTTCTCCCTCTGGGTTGGCAGGCCAAATGGCAGTCGTTTCCACAAAAAATAGTGCTACGTAAAATCTTATAAGTGACCCTTAACCACTCACATGCTTTGATTTTTGCGATAGACTCTTTTCCTATGTAAAATAAGAGTGATGACATGTACCTAGCTAAAGTTACACGAAGCACGTCAGTGGATATTTACTGTCCGCGAGTGTATAACAACAGCAACAGAACATAACAGCAGCTATACAGAGAATTAAAAAAAAAACAATAGTTCTGACTTAATTCATTGCAAAATTCTAGAATGATAAGAAAATCTTTTTATTTTTTTCCTCAATTCTCCCATGCCTTGCAAGAATGCGACTCATACCACTCAGTAGCACTAACATTTACCTACATTCCTAGCCCTATTTCGTTGTACGCAGTGGGTCATATGCCCGAACAAAATGCTCAATGACCTTTAACAGCTAATAAAATAATTCTGTATGCTTCTGTAATCTCTACTATCATTAATATGAATATCATTTCTATTCCAGCCCAAAATCGCCTCCGAACAGTCCGAACCTGGAACCGTCCACGGAAGACGAGCTGAAGGGAGTCTACATTAACTGCTGGAGAGTGAGTTTTTCAGTACCTAAGGGCTTGACAATTAATCACGTCATACGATTTTGGCCTGTTTTAGGCCCCCCATCCCCCATGGTGATATTTGGTGATATTTTCTGGATACCTTAGATTACTTATGAGTGAGTGAGACTGACAACCTAAGTTGTCTGTGATGAAATGTGTTCTGTATTGAAATTACAAATACTGATCAAAATATGTGTTCATTCCAGGACGAATCTAACGATTGGGTGTGGGAATGGAGCAGTCGGCCGGACCAGCTACCCCCGAAGTGAGTACTTAAATTTTCATAACCAGTAGTACGGTCTAGTACGGGTCCTTAAATGAAAATACGGTCCCATCGTGAAGAAAGCATGAAACTTGGCATGAAGGTAGCTGTCATATATGTGCTCCAATTAAGATATGGAAGCACGTTAACAAATAATGTTTTCTCCCCCCCCCCCACCCCTTTTATCTCCCGAATTCCGGTTTTTCGAATTTTCTACGAAAACTATAAGACTGAGGAGTTTACTCTTCAGGGACCAAATCATCGTCACTAAATTACCTACAAAACGATACTACATTATACAGTGGTAAGATTAATATATTTCTGGTCTACAGCCACCAGACATATTATGGAATTGTAAAAAAAAGGCAATTTTTTTTTTCTTGCTCCATTTGTAAGAAAACGACAAAAGAGGTGATAAAATAGGCTAGAATGTTAGATAGACCTTATACATTGAGCTACAAAATGACACCTATTTTGTAGTCGTAGAAGCATTACTTCCAGAGTTACAGCTTACCGCGTCTGAATCAAGTACTCGTTTTTTTACCTTTTTACAATACCACCTTTCTGTTAATTTTGTTTTGCTGAGATTTAGAGGTAAGGGTTTCAATAATTAAAAATACAGTCACATACACAGTGAAAATTATATATATTATTTATTTTAATGTATATCACAGGAATCTCCTCCACACTTACAGAGACCAGTACAGGGAAGGCCCGACTTCCTACAACTGCATCGTCCTTTAATGCAGCTGCGGCATGAACATTTCGTCAATTCCTTAACAGATGCGGACGTTTCTTTGGTTGTACTCCAAAATGGCATCCAAATACCGTCTTCTTTCATCCAACCCCAGTTTTCGAAGTTCGGATATTCAGGATTTGGTATCAGACTTTGACCCCAGATCAATCCTGCTTGCAAATAAGCACGTTTTGCATGCTGTTCAAGAGCACCAAGTGTTGGTGGCAGCCTGTCCATTGCCCGTCCCTTGATAAATAACGCTTTTCTATACTTCGTTTTATTTAAGATTAGAATTATCTGTCAAACGGGTGAACAAAGAAGCAGTGGTCGTAAACCTTCCTTCTTCGATTTCGGCCGATACCACTGAATTTCTCGGAACTTATGTATATACATATCATTTGATATTTACCGATAGCTGAACGCATAGTTTTCACATTTATTATTAATTTGTTGGCGAAACTGTATTTAAAAAAGTTATAAGTGTTTTATAAGCAAGATGGCGGCAATTTAGAAAAAAGATATATATTGAAAGTTTTCGTTTAGTGTTTGGCGGTTTTTAACAAAGTATTTTTTTTATTTGTACCTAACTAATATCGTACCGATTTTACATTTACTGAATTTAATGAAGTTTACAGTCTAAAATTTAACAATATTTGCATATTTAATCTGGCTTACATTATGCACTCCCAATACTTTTAAAAGTCATGCATTTAAGGATTAAAACTATCGGTATAAAAGCTGTCACACGGTGTCATAAAGACTGAGCAGATAACAATACTAAGACAACCCTACGCATCGGCAACGTCGTTTAGTATTTGTCGCCATTATAGGCGGTCTGGGACGCTCTAATGTAGTTTGAATTTGGTAACAAATTAGAAAATAAAACTCAGATGACATACATAGTTTTATTCACTGTCAGTGGAAGAGTCCGAGGACTCGGAACCACCAACGTTTATAATAATTTTTTCCACAGTGTTATCTATTACATTATGTAATTTCATTTAAAAAAATATATCCTTTTAAAATGTTATATACCGTAGCCAACGATATGCCAGCAGTCTCAGCAGTCTTTTTCACACGTTCCGATTTAGTGGGATATTCCTTTCTATGGCACTTTTTTTAATCTGTAAATATTCACCACCATCTGCTTTTCACTGGTAGTCACAGGATTTTGCTTTCATCCATTTTAAATGTGCACCAACAAACAAAATATCTAAATAGATCAACAATTAATAACGAAATTGAACAAAAACGATAACAACAATCTTTAAGTAAGCTAACAGCAATATAAAACACAACCGACTCAACCGACAACAATATGAAGTCGAATGACAGACAGTGACATTTTAAAATTGTGTGAGAACTCTGCCTCTTTAGGTTTTTTAATGTACAACCTTTCCATGAAAAATTGCAAACGCAATTTATTAAAATTATTATCTTTTCATCTTAGAATATAAATTAACAATCATTATGTTTCTTATCTGTTCACAACACTGAGTAATGTGTATTAATATAGCATGATAATAAATTCGTGATATTTAATAACTCGTATTTACTGTTCGATCCGCAGAATTTGCCTGTAAAAAAACCTTATATCTCGTTCTGCGAAGGTCTTTCTAATGCTAAAAAAAACGAAGTATAGCTTGGTTTATGTCTTCTATATCGCTAGTTTTGTCGTAAGTCAGAATGACATACCTTGCCAAAGCATCCAATTGATGGATTTCAATTTCATTTTGAGGTCGTGAAAAGGTTTCAAATACTCTGGTAACTTCAGGGAAGGAATTCCAAGTTTTCCAAAAGGACTTCTTTCCCTTTCCACAAAATCCAGATACTGTATCACACCCTGTAAATGCGTGAAAAAATAAAATGCCACTGCATTTTTCTGAGCCGAGTTCATTCACAAGTTGGTGAATAGCAATAGTACGTAAAGCTTTCCCTGTTCCGAATGATATCCAACATTTGCTCAAACCCATTTCTTTTAGTCCGCGGTATAAGGCAATAGCTACAACAACCACATCTGTGTCAACCGTTCTAATTAATATTTCTGTGTGGCCATGCTGCACGGCATACGAAACATGAAGGAAGAGTCTGGTATCAGCTTCTTCTTGTTTTGACTTTAGGGAGGACGTATCTACGGTGGCATCGTTACACAAAACTTGTTCCCCTTTGGTTGCAACAATCGTTTTCGCATGTTGGACCTGCTGAAGCCCGTCAGCCAGGAAGTTGAAAAGTTCTACTTTGTTCTGTGAAGAACGAAGAAATTGTTGCCAGTTTTTCAACATGCTTCCATATCTACTTTGAAGCACATATATGACAACTACATTCATGCAAAGTTTCATGCTTTCTTCACGATGGGACCATAAAACTGATTTTTGTTAGGACAAGGAGCCGCACAGTACTTGATTCAGACGCGGTAAGCTGTAACTCTGGAAGTAATGCTTCTACGACTACAACTTTGTCGTTTTCTTACAAATGGAGCAAGAAAAAAAAATTGCCTTTTTTTTACAATTCCATAATATGTCTGGTGGCTGTAGACAGAAATATATTAATCTTACCACTGTATAATGTAGTATCGTTTTGTAGGTAATTTAGTGACGATGATTTGGTCCCTGAAAAGTAAACTCCTCAGTCTTATAGTTTTCGTAGAAAATTCGAAAAACCGGAATTCGGGAGATAAAAGGGGTGGGAGGGGGGAGAAAACATTATTTGTTAACGTGCTTCCATATCTTAATTGAAGCACATATATGACAACTACATTCATGCAAAGTTTCATGCTTTCTTCACGATGGGACCATAAAACTGATTTTTGTTAGGACAAGGAGCCGCACTAGTCAAATCGTACATAATTTTACCCTAAACTCGCAAATCAAGTAGTATCGCTGCATTTTTGGTATGTTGTTTAGACACCATAGGACAGTATAAAACCATATTTTGCAAGCAAAAAAAAGTTGTGCTAGCTGGGTAGTACGTGAAAAACTGCGAAATTTAGGGCCATTTTTTAGTTTCTGATTTTTATTAAAAAAACCTTACATTTTTTGATATCATATATAAATAAACGTTTAAAGACTAATAAATTTCCAACAAGTTGAGCTAACATGCATTACCGTAGGTCTTATAGTTTCAGAGATTCAAGACTTTAAAAAGTACCCCTTTTTGTAAACTAGATAAAATTTTGTGTTTTGCTAACGTTTTCGACTTAATATCGCCTCACCTAATTATGCTACGAAAAACATGCAATAATGACCTTATAGCGCACTTAATGTTCTTTAATTTAAGGGTAAAATTAGGTCAGTGAACTTTGTAGTTGAAAGTATAAACCCGAAATTCCAAAGGCAGGAGGCCCGCTATCTAAGTTTTTCATACAAATCGCAAGTCGAGTTGCAAAGCTGCAATTTTGGTATATTATTAAGGCCTTATAGATATATACGAAATACATATTAAAAGAAAAATATCAAATAAAAAATATAAAATAAAAATATTTTCAGTTTAGCCATAAATCACATA
>JALPQI010023208.1:0-20487 GCA_025490895.1 Thaumatotibia leucotreta
AATACAAAAAAATATCCCCAAACACTAAGTGGATATTTTTTTGTATTTTGCTGTAATCTTATAGGCCACTAGGCGAGTTAAGCCTAAGAAAATGTTTTTCCTAAATAGTGCGGAAAAGTTTGCGCACGCATGCGTTAATTTCTCTTTTTAAGGCACTTGATATGAAAAAAGTCGTTCGATACACGTGTAAAAACTTCTTTTTAACTCGTTTCACTCGGATTCAAACTGTCACCCACGTCGAAATAAAATTTTTTTGCACTGGCATCGAAATGTACTATTTCTACATTTTATTCTCAGTACCACTTTGTCGGCTTGATTAATATGTTTTTCCACTATTCCCGTCAAATATCGTTGATTGAAATCAAAGCCTGCAGTATTATTCACTAAGGAAACCGCCTTGCTGTCAGCGCTGTGTCAACGCTGCGGCAGCGTCGAGCCTAAAAATGGTATTCACTAATGCACTTTAAACGACGCTAGTGCTCGGCGACGAATACGGCGTGAGCTGGAACTACACTGCGTCGAGAGTTTGACGTTTAATGTACGAACTTCGTATTCTCTAACGAAAAACAGCGACGAACTCGCCCACAACCTCGCTCACAGCCTCGATTCCTAATGTCAAATAAAACAGCTAGGATTTTAGACAAGGCTGTCTCGACGTCTAGCTCGTTGACGAACGCAGCGTCGAATGTGTGAATAAGAGAATAGCATAGCTGCATTGCAAGCCATTTGTTTATGTTATTAATCCGTCATTGCAGTAGCTTAGTATTGCGCCGAACCGGTTACATTTGTACTACAAGCAGTCGAACAATATAGGATTATGTTTGTACCTGCTGTAAGAGAGGTATCGAAAATTGTGGCACATTTTTCTTTTATTTTGCTAGAGCTAAATATTTTCACAAACAATTACATAATAAACTAACATTAACATGTTACTTACGTTGGCCAAAATTAGCTAAGAGAATGTAGGAAAACCTTTGGACTAATATTAGATCACCCACGTCTAAGCCTAATAAAAAGTAATAATAGCCTAATGTTGAAGAATATCACGTCATTCATGTCCTATGTTCAACCGACTGAGTAATTGCAAAAGTCAGTGAGGGTGAGTTATTTACCTACTTACTTGACATGACTTAAGGTGGAAGTACTAGTACCCAACGCTGTACCAATACTCGTCATTATAGCTTGAGTTCCCATCGATACGATAAAATTAACTATTAGGGCATTTAAATGATGATTAATGTATGTACCTTTCATTGACCCAACTTTGAAATAATTAGCTTATATCTAAATTAAGTATTTGCATAATTTTAAGACAGGCTGACGTTTATTAGGACTGAGTGTTAATATTTCCAATGTCCCAATATGCGACATTGAAACTTGTACTGAAATGCCACCTATTGGGACTTCCAGCAAAAGCATCTGACGGTTACTCATACAATGGAGTTGACTAAGAAAATTTGCAATTTAAGAAAATTTTAATATTGTCACCCTATAAAATAAATACTATTTAGCAAAACTAACAAACTCCTCTCCCAAAACACATGACAATACTTTATGTACATTTATATATGAGTAAAATATCGTGATTCAAATAAATATTCTCTGTTGACATATTGCGCACTAGTACCTACTTCCACCTTACGTCAGATTAGTATAGAAGATGCTCCAGCTGACCATAATTACCCACGTCAGACTTTCTGAGTAACTATTGGCTGTATAAAGCTAGTTGAAATTTTATTGAGACTTAAAGTCACACTAAAGTTATAGCTCTAGCAAGGATTTGCCCATAAAGTTGAAGGTGAGAATGGCGGTTAAAAGGCGATACTGGTTCAAGAAAAACTACTCTAGAGCACGGTTTGCGTCTTGCCTTAATCATGACTACCGATACATGAACGGGTAGTAAAGTATTTACGAAAATTCCTCTAATCGTGTTTGGCCATTATTCACTGTATACCACGCCAAATATAGAGGTATAGTGAGGTAATTATTAGCGTGTTTTATTTATAAATCTATACATTTTATATATTTACATAAATTAAAACGAACTAACCTAGTCTATATCTAAGATTGGCCCTTGTGGCAAAGTACCGAGGATGCTGGCGGCATTTCCTCGCTGTATCGCAATGCTGATACGCTGTGCGAGGAAGTCGCCAGCTCTGATACTCGTATCAAATGGCATCGAATATTGTCACATAATTCAAATTGAAAATATAAACATCTCTCATATAAGTACATAAACAACAGTTGATAAACTATTTCTCATCTTCATAGCAACAAACAGAACCTTTGAGAGAAAATATTTTTTACTAACATAATATCGTAAGTAAGAATAAGTCGCGGTGCTATTCCCTACTCCTTTCCACATTAAAAGGTTAAGAGGTAGCGCAAGAGACGAGTACGATTGAACTCTATAGCAAGGTAATTCAGGATAACTGTTTCAAAGTGGGGCTAGGTCGTGTCAGATCCTTAGCCGAGATCGCAGCGGTCCAGTCTTTGCAACTGCACTTAGATTACTGCTTACAATAATTAAAGGGTTTTTCTATGTGTTTTTTTTTACGCCACTTTCTGTTTTATAAAAGCAAACGAGACTATTATACCAGAATAGCAGACAAACATGCGTCTGCTACAAGATAACTGAAAATGACTCCACTATTTAATACGCAGTTCGGCAATAATTTGGGAATGGTAATGACTTGATTGCACGATTGGTGCGACAGAATAATCGCATAGAACTACCCTTAAAAATTTAGACGCGCGGAAGACCTAAATCAGAGAATACTCAGTATAGTTAGTAAAAGACAGAAAATCTATCTCGCTGCGACATACTGTCGCACCAATCATGTGCTAAACCTACTGCAGGCCAAGCCAAGTTGCCATTCTGCAATCGTATACATCATCATCCATCAGCCTATGTTAGTCCACTGCTGAACGGAGGCCTACGTATAGACGCATTGGGAGGTAAATGCCCATAATCGCCACGCTGGGCAAGCGGATTGACGATCGCAGTAATGTGTCCACTATGATGTCGCTGCTGCCCATCATCAATCTTGGAGAATGGTCAGTGACACTTCGTATACGGTAAGCGATAAGTACCTAAATAAATGTATAAGAATGGATTATTCCCACCTGTTACCACCAACTTGACACAAGTGGTAACAACTGGGATTTTTTTTCCACCTGTTACCACTGGGAACAACTGGGAATTAATATTTCCAACTGTTACCACCAAACTATATAATTGGTGGTAACTACTGTAACTAGTGGGAAAAAAATCCCAGTAGTTACCACCAAGTACTCTGGTGGTAACAGGTGGGAAAAAAATCCCACTTGTTACCACTGGTGTATGTTGGTGGTAATAGGTGGGAATAACCCATAAGAATGACACATTCGTACGAAACGTCACGTGACCATTTCCATACAATATTATGGTCACGTGATTAATCGCTTATCGTATACGATTGCAGGCCACATGTGTATTGTGTAGACACGCTTGCGCCGTCTATCTACCAGCTACCAGTAGTAATGCTGGCCGTGCCGGATCCACAGCGTAGGACCTCAAACGCCGCAAACATGCCACCATCGGCAGTGGCTGTACTTTATTCATATCAAAGTAGTCTTGTAGATGAAAATTAAAATACCAAAATATGATTTTTTTAATCGTTATTAGCATGCACATTAGCTCGGGGTACTCGAAAAAAAAGTTAATCTTTGAGAATTAAGTAATATTTAGTTCAGACTAAATATCACCTAATTCTCATGTCAAAGCCAGCAAAGCAGTTCTTATGTGACGGTTTAGGCATTTTCACTTTTAGGGCACCTAAGTAGCGTGTGATTAAAAAAACCTTAATTTCAGTCAGAGTTGTAATGACAATTAAGTACATACGATATCTTTAGGTATTGAAACATGGTCGACTTTTTCTTATTATTAATATCGCTTGTAATTTATAAAATCAACATCAAAACCGAATTGTTTTGATGTTGATTTTATATGTTTTTTCGTTACAAACTTGATTGCAATTAAGCTTTTATAAGTTAACGAGAATCAGAAGAAGATTTACTTTTAAAATAAATAATGACTCGTTGTTCTACATTCGATACTGCGAACCTACCGAAGTATGTACGAGGATACCTATGTACTTGAAGTCAAGGATCAGTATCCCGTTGCACCGCGGGGGCGCCAGCCAAGCGTCATGTGACACCGCGCCTAATGGCTTTGTCCAGCCAACTCACTACTAACACCATATAACTGTCCAATATTATACCTTACCTAGTTGCAATACGGACTACGAGCGGTCAGTCAGTGTAGCCAGTACTTGAGCCATATTTAGCCCCTTAATAATGTGTCTATAAATAATGCGGCTCCATTTAGCCTCCAAACAATACTGAGCTTTGTACTGTGTCGTATGAAAGTATTTTTGCACTGTCAACGACCGAGACGCATAGGTAGGTATTATTTAAAGAAAAAAAATTAAAAGTAGACGATATAATTCATTATTGTATTCAACATGAATTAAATAAAATAAAAATATGACCGTTAGTATCAGCACTGAAGTCGATTAACAGAATGTTAAGGAAATCGATTCACGTACCATTTCGGACTTTGTCACTGTGACGACTGTGACAAGCTTGTGACAAGCAGTAAGATTTTCGTTAGGGAGGAAGGCCAAAACAGTATCTAATAAATCAATTTCCTTTACTGTACTGTAGATAAATTCGGAATTTTCATTGAAAAAACTACGGCAATAATTCTAAATCTATAATGTTACTCGCATACTCGTAATATTCATTGTAATGTAAAAATATATAATTATTATCGTTTTAATACAACGGGGTCAAAGATGTATCATAACATGGTTATGTTGTATGTGGTTAAATATGTCTAAAATATGTGCCATTAATTTTTCAATATGCCCGCTTTGCAATACCACACAATACCCCAAATTACGATTTTAGCAGGGCAGGGTTGCATCACGTTAAATGATATTACTCATAAACTTATTTAAGGTGCTACAAAATGGCACGACTGAGATTGCTCGCTCCTGAACATAAAAATAATTGTAATAGCGAAAATTAAATTTTGGTATTATTGCAAATATGCATGCATGAGAAGAAGTATGGGACGGTGTACGAAGTAAGTTACAGAAAGGTGGCCATGGTCAAGAAGATCTGCAGGGAGACCACCGACAAGATGGTCCGACGACATCGGCGAGCGGCAACAAAGCAGCGAATGCGACTAGCACAGGACCGAGGAATGTAGCGTAATAAAGAAGAGGCCTATACCCAGCAGATACTTATCTTGAACGTAAAAGTGCATTTAGACCGTTTGGTCTAAATACATGAAATGTGCAATGGTAGGGGATTGAGCATTCGCTCATTCTATCTCCCACTCTACGAAATTCGTTCGTTACACAAAACGTGATTCGTTGATATTTGTTGATTTCGTAGAGTGGGGGATATAATAAGCGAATGCTTGTTTGGTCTAGATGCACCTTAAGAAGTAAATCGAACAATAACATTCAATAACTGTGTACTCGAAACTTGCTAAAGTATAAATATAAACTTTTTCATCAGTCGCTATCAGGCAGGCTACTAAGTATTCTATTTAAGTGCTAGCACTTAAGAGAAAATGGAGGTTTTGAATTTTCTCGACCTAGATACGTGGTTCAGTGCTCGTGTGGAAGATTAACGAACTGCGTGCGATGATTTGTCTTCTTCTTATTTCCATTTGCAAAAAAGTTTCACTAAACTTGTATCTTCTTAAAAATCCATTATACATTGAATGCACAGTATACAGGGCGAAGTTCAATGGCTGGTTTTTATAAGGGCACATCTATTTTCAGAATACTCATGCAAAGGTAGATAAAAATTCTTGTTCATACTATGATAATAATATTGCTGATTTAAAAGTACTAGTCAAGAACAACTAAAACAAACAGAATGCGCTGGTGCTAATTTAAATAAAATAAGATTGTGATCCACATCACATCATGTCATCAGCCTATCTCAGTTCACTGCTGGACATAGCCCTCTCCTCACCTATGCGTATGAACATATAGGAGGTAAATGCCCATACTCGTCACGCTGAGCAAGCTGGTTTGCGATCGCGGTGGTAGTGTTTTCACTATCATGATGCTGCTCTGCTACCCATCAGTTGGACATAGTTCAGCAACACGGAACCAATCCACACGAATTTGTCATTTTAAGGATTTGTTTTGATTTAAGGTGTTAATTAAAATGACAAATTCGTGTGGATTAGTTCCTATTTGCAGAGCTACGTCCAGTTTTGAATAAATTAATGTTCAGTCCTTTAGACCATATGATACCCACGGGAAGAGTTGGTGACAAATAATTTCTTACTGCCGCCACCACACACCATTGCAATTATAAAACGTTAATTAATTTTTTAAGGATGCGTATCTATAACCAGGGTTAGGTTTATTATGAAACATGAACGTCATAACGAAGAACCTTCGGTAGTCGGAACTGCGCCCCTCTAAAGAGCATGACCCCTCCGATCCGTGTCAAGGCGATCAAGGATCTACAAGCGGCATACTATAATGCTGAAAATATGGTAATCAATCGAAGTTTCGAATGAAAATTTCATACAAGCCATATAATAAGCCATTAATAGGAATAAAACTGAACTATTTAATAACCCGTTCTTTGAATTCTTCAATACTTCTAATATGTTTTAAGCACACGATATTTTTTTAAATAGTATTGTTAATGAAGTGTACAGATTTTTTTAGGCTGATTGAGCTGATTTTTTGTTAAGTGGTATAATACACTCGTATAAAAATATACTCGTACTAAAAATGGTATGAAGATGCAACTAAAGTTTTCTTTGATATTTAAAATCGTCTTGTATTTTGGTGAATGTGTATGTTAAAACCTTACAACGGTAAATAATAAAAAATGTTTAACGACAAATCAGGTTTAACAGACTGTTTGTAATTATGTTATTTATTTTTATTTGATAAATTAATAAAACACTACACTCAATAAATCAAAACTTGTTTTTTTCCTTTATTATTTTTATGTGCCGTGCCGCATATTTTACCGGGGAAAGTAGCATCAAATAATGCTATTTAAGCTACTACCTACATGTTTAAAAACAAACAATAATGGTCTGTTTTACAATTACCGAATAAATATATCCGTCAGGTAAAATTATCATTATCCTTTTCCTCGGGCATATGATGCAAAAAGACAGCTAACATGTAGGTATCTGACAGACACAAAATACAAAATATAATCTAAATGTTGTAGTAACAAATAAGGGTAAAATAATTTCAATTGCATTTCTGATTCGAGAGAGGTTTTTGAATACAGCCAATCTTTTGGTAAAATTTACATTTAAATTTGCAACTAAAAGCATGTGTGAAAAACGAGAATGTAAAGCGTCATGTGAGCAAATTATACGAGAATGAATATCTTTCACATCACATCACATCACCAGCCTATATCATCCATGCTGGCCTCTCCTATTGCCTATCGTATCGACACATTAGGAGGTCATAATAGCCACGCTGAGCAAGGCGAACGCAGTAGTGTGTCCATTCTAATATCGCTGCTGCCAATCATCATTATCATCAATCTAAAATAAATGGTCAGTGAGACTGAAGTCCCTTAGTCGACTCTTACGACACCCATGAGAGGAGTTGCGGAGAAATGTATTCCTACTGCCGTCACCACACAGCCCACCAGTGCAACTTTAATAAGTGAAAAATTCAAAATAATAACAAAATTCCTTGGATTTCTCTCCCGTGACCTTCTGCATATAAAAAAATAGAAAGGACACAGAGTGAAACGACCTCCACTGATACTTCCATGTACCTGAGACCTCGGTTATAATTGTGGACCGGGGGTGCAGGGTGCAGGGTACGAGGCTGTGATCTAGTTTTGAATGGGCTCGCGGAGGCTCGCGCATGACGTCACGGAGGCGTATGACGTCAGAGCTGAAACTGGGTCGTGCGGGCAACGACCCTCCGCATCCACTGCAGTCGTACCGCGTCCTTGTAGGCCTAAGGAAATGCACGTAACTTAAGTTTCGTAATTTTGTAAATTTACATTTTTTTTTCCTTTTTAACTTCTTGGTAGAATACCAAATTATTACTGAGCTGGATAACTTTATGCTCGCCATGTCACCATAAAAGGTGATTACACGTATCAACATGTTTGGATTTTTTGTTCCTCTAAGTGAAAACTTTGGTAAAACATATCTACCATAGGGGTATCTATGGCAGCTTATATTTACCTACAGGCCACCATTACCAAAAGTAGTAATTACCTATCTAATAACCATTTAACTAAGAAACTTGCAAATGCTGAAAATCTATTTATATTCAATTTAAATCACGTGACATTCAAACATTAAAATAGCGAACTGAGTTACTCAAGCAATATAAGTCGATGATTGCTTGACATGTTTTGACGTATTAAGAGGTTTCTTGTGCGACTGTAGGCACTGCGGCCCTGCGTCCTGCTAGAATGGGTACTGACACAAATAAAATAAACCAATTAGTTCCTATTTTGTCCAATTTGATGTCAAAAATTATTTCGCTCTAGTATAACACAATTCAAACACAATAATTTCACTTGATTGTGTTCCGATTCTTATATTCACTTGGAACCATAAAGATGAAACAAATACTTAGATACCAAAATGTACCTATGTAATATTTTGTTCGTGTTTTTAAAATAGAACTATATTATATATAAATAATTGTCTACATATTTACAGAATGTTGGAGAAGGACAAATTAATTCGAAAAATAAATCAATGAGTATTTTATAATCAGAAAACCGACCATGTGGGCTGTATGTTATACCGCTTCGGCTGTCGATAGGTTCAATCTTTTTCTTTAGTTAGTAGGTATGTAGTAGATTAGTAAAAAAAAAATTATTAAAAAAAATTGATCAGGTTTGAAATACATGTCATAATCACAAAATAACACACGAATTTAGAAGGCGTTTTATATTTGAAAAACATTTATCAACAACGTCATTAGGCTTTGAGCCGAATTTAGTTCCGAGATATTGAAAAGTTTTTGCGTCATGTAACATCGTGCGTCACCAAGCCTTTCGACCGACCACGCGTCTTGACTTTCCTTAGGGATTGCAGTCCGTTTTCCTTTCAGGTAGGAGTAGCTTTAACCTTTGATGACTTATGACCCGTTCGGAGTGTATAGGCCCAGTTATTAGGACATATACCAAGATACTACATTGCGACGGCCTTATATTATTGGCCGCTGCCTATAAATTGTAAAGCATTGAGTTCCCTTGGTTCAGGCAATGCCAAATTTTCCTATTAGTCCCTAAAAGTGAAAACTTTGATAAAACATCTATAGATTATATTTACAGGCCAGAATCACCAAAAGTATTAATATCGAATAAGAATTAAGCTAGGAAACTTGTTCCTTCAGCCGACAACACGCCTTTGCTTTCCTTAAGGATTGCAGTCCGTTTTCTAATAGGTGTACATTTAACCTAATTATGACTTTTAATTCCATCGCAGTGTATAGGCCCACTTATTAGGAAATATGTCACATTACGTTAAGTTAAGTTATCGAAGATGTGAGGTTGGGCATTGAATCCTCTCTCGTTATGGTCCTAATTGATTTCTCGAACGCATTTAATGCAGTGAATCACGATCTGCTTCTTGCTGCCCTTGACCACTTAAGTATCTCATCATCAGCGGCTCAATGGTTTTCTTCTTACCTGTGTGGTCGCCGTCAGAGGGTTCGTGCTAATCGTTCACTCTCTGATTGGTGTGATCTGTCTTCCGGTGTTCCCCAGGGTGAAATCCTTTCACCTTTGCTATTCTCGGTTTTTATCAACCTAATTACTCCTCTCATCAAATGCTCCTTTCATCTTTACGCCGACGACCTGCAGCTATATACTCAGGTAAGAATAGACGATGTCGATAGCGGTATATCGGAGATTAATCGGGACTTCGATCGCATTTCCGCCTGGTCAACTGACTTTGGCATTGCTGTTAACCCGTCCAAGTGTCAGGCTATCATCCTAGGAAGTCCTCGATCTGCCATTTTCTCAGATAATATTCGCATAAGACCTATCCTGTTTGAGGGTACTGCGATACCGGTTTCGTCGAGCGTAAAAAATTTGGGGCTTATCATTGACCGTGTTTTAACGTGGGAGCCCATGGTTTCCGATTTGTGTCGTAGAGTAACGTACACCCTAAGATCGTTGTATAGGTTTAAACATTTTCTGCCAGTAAATACAAAGACTCTGCTGATACAGGCCTTAGTGCTGCCTGTCATCGATTACGGGGATGTGTGTCTCACTAACATTTCACAAGCACTTTTGGACAGGCTCGATAGGCTCCTAAATAATTGCATACGATTCATATTTGGCCTCCGGAAGTATGATCATGTATCTTACTTTCGTGAGAAACTCAATTGGCTCCGTATTCGAGAGCGTCGAAGTCTGCGGATCCTGTGTACGCTATACAGTGTTTTGTTCGACCCGGCAGCGCCAGAGTACCTGCGTTCAAAATTCCGATTTGTTACTGCGCAGCCGGGCCGTGAGCTCCGTTCCTCCCGTAAACTCATACTCTGTGTTCCTCAGCATCGATCCGGACCTATGTCCAACTCCTTTGTCGTACACGCGATCCGTCTATGGAATGATCTCCCTTTGGAAATTCGGCAGGCTCAGTCCAAGCATGTGTTCAAGCGTCAGTTGCGTAAGCATTTATTGGAAGAGTCTCGTAATCGTAAATAGGATTCGTAGTAGTTTAGTAGCGGGTACTTGTGGTATGTATGTATGTATACAATATTCTTTGTATGTATTTAAATATTTGATAATTTTATATATTTGTTTTTATTGTGTATTCATATTTATCAACATGTATTGTAGTATTTTTTTTGTTTGCTGTTTTAATTTTCTTTTACTTGTGCCTTTCACCGCACCAATACTTTTAATTTCTGTTTGGCCTAATGGTTGACTGGTAGAGAATGCCTTAAGGCATTAAGTCCGCCTTTTGTACTTTATTTATTGTGCAATAAAGATTAAATAAATAAATAAATAAATTACGATGACCTTATCCTACTACCTTATGGGCCGCTAACTGTGTAACACATTTGAGTTTCGTTGGCTCGGGAAACCTTAAAGCCTTTTATAATTTGCTACCGCAGGCGTGATATTCGTCACTAAGTGTTATGAGGACACACACACACATTTTGTAATGGATGTCATCTAAAGTTTTAATCTTTGCTAAAAGTGTTTTCCCAAAGTGATAAATGAAAAGCCCTGCCATGAGTTTTGCTTCAACCTCACTCTCTAGATTCAAATTCAAATTGCTCTTCTCGTTTGAGTGTTTGCATTTTAAATAAATGTATTGTAAGTGAAGATAATTTTAACTCGCTTTTTTGACATTTAGAATAGGTAACACATTTTCAACAATTTACGTTACAAAATGTTTAATATGTCCTTATTGTCGACATATATTTTCACGATAAATTTAATTTAAATAAAACTAAGAACTCGTAAGTCATAACAAAATCACTTGCTAAAATATTTTTTAAATTAAATTGACTTATTAAAATAATACCACTGATTGGCATCCATTTTTAGTTGAAGCACAATTTTAAAATGATATTGATAATTTACCTAAAAAATTTGACACTGAGAAAACCAAGTTAGTAACACTGGGTAAAACATTAATTCTTATAATTAAAATTAAGGCTTTTCTGAAAAGTGTACTGGAGCGAGCGTAGGCAGGTAATCGTCGGCCAGACCAATAACCTCTGGAATGTCACCCAAATACTCCAATTACAGATTACTCAAGATCAAATTAAATCAGTAAAAAAAAAGAAAGCTGTCAAAGGTGACGGTTGTCAAATTTTTTCTCCTTGTATTTATTTTCATTTAAATAAGATTAAAATATACGTTGGATAATTAAACTAAGCTTACAAGCCTTGTAATATGTTAAAAACATAATCTGAATTGAAAATGTGACATTCATAACAGTTAAAACTAGTACTATGACTACTTCGAATACGGAACGAAGTGTGAAATTGGAGACCGTGTCCTTGTGAAGCCGTTGACCAACACTTCGGAACCACGTCTTGCCCTGCTGCTCGAACCCAGGGCAGATCAGTTTAAGGCTCCCGAAACCGCAGTGCCGTGTATTGTATACGAATACGAGTGGTAACTTGTGTGCGCTCCCGAATACCGGACATCTTGTGACAGCTTTTTGTATGCGTTTTGTGTTTATCCTTTTTTTACTTAATTATTAGCTGTAATTTATGTAGTTTTTGTAATAGTATAATTTTTAAGGCTAATTAAGTTTTTTTTTTATCTTTAAGTTTTAATTTAAGCCTGTTTTATTTTATTACTATTTGTAGTCTTTTATTTTAGGTTTATTTTAAGTGTTGTTGATGCCCTTCGCAAATCTTTCTTGCCCTACACAAACTGCTGCATCGTCAGAAAACCTTCTTCGCTGCCCTGAATGTTCCGAACCACGTTATTTTAAAGGTTCTAGAGGTCTCCACATCCACATCACAAAAAAACACCGACCATGTCTAACTCAGCCCATTCCATCTCAGCCAAATATTTCAACCCTTTCACCCTCTCATATACAGCCACCGAACCCAGCTAGAACAGGCATTCCATTCCATCAAGTTCTAAGCAATTTAAAAACTTCGCGTGCAGTATTAAAACGTATACCACGCGGAGCCCGTGTATCCGTTTCCAAATCTTTAAGCGATGCCATCCGAGCAGTTTTATCAGATAATTCGACCCACAATTGGGAACTTTTGCTCACATTTACCTTTAAAGTATTACACGTCAGTTCAAACGAAAATTCAAAATCACTCACAAAGATAGTCAAAGACAATTGCTATACCGACATTTCATTTCAGGCAACCCTCGATAATTGTAGGAATCTAAATAGTAACAATATTTTTAAAAAAGTTGAAACTAAAGTTTCCGACGGCGACATCAAAGGCGCCGCCCGCTTGTTGTTTTCTGAGGATGCAGTAGCCCCTAATAGCCCTGACACCCTTTCAGCACTCCATAGCAAACATCCACCCCCAGCTATAAACCTTTGTCTTCCTGATCCTCCCCAACCTGGTGATCAAAACCTTATTGCCTCCACACAGGATGTTCTTGGAGCGGTCATGTCATTCCCCAATGGCTCTGCAGGAGGCTTGGACGGCCTGACACCTCAACATTTAAAAGATCTCCTGGGATGTGGAGAAGCTGGAGATACACTTTTAAAGGATTTGACAGCCCTAGTAAACCTGATGCTGGCTGGTCAGGTCCCAGATGGCATCAAGGACATCCTGTATGGAGCCAATCTCTGCGCATTAAGGAAAAAAGACGGCGGCATACGTCCCATTGCGGTTGGAAGTACGATCCGACGTCTTGCTGCCAAGATAGCCTGTCGCTCCATCCTAAGTGAACTCGGCTCAGAATTACAACCAGTTCAGCTGGGTTTCGGATGTAAGAGTGGCTGTGAAGCCGCAGTCCATGCTGTCAGAACGTATTTGGAGCACCAGGCGGGTGGGGTTCTACTGAAGGTGGATGTTTCTAACGCTTTTAATTCCGTCGATAGGGGTGCCTTGTTGACCCAAATTAAAGATAAAATTCCTTTGACCTACAAGTTTCTTTGGCAGTGCTATAGTTCTCCATCTAAATTATCATACAGATCTAACGTTTTGTTTTCTTCCGTAGGTTGTCAACAAGGCGACCCACTTGGTCCAGCAATGTTTAGCCTCGCCATACACCCCATCATCCAAAAACTAAATTCCAAATTAAATATATGGTACCTAGATGATGGGACTATCGGAGGTGAAGCAGATTCCGTATTAAATGATCTACAAACGTTAATAACTGACTTTAAAGCAATCGGCCTATTACTAAATTTTTCGAAATGTGAACTTTTTATAACAGAATCCTGCTCAAATAAAGAACAAGTAATAGACAGATTTAAACAATTAGCACCAAATATCAAAATTATCCAAAAAGAATCCCTCCACCTCCTCGGTTGTCCCATCATGGACCAATCTTTTGAAAACTTTATTAACACAAAAATCCAAAATTTCAAGGCTTCCTCCCATCGTTTAACCAATATTACAATTCATTCGGCATATTGTATCATGAAACATTGTCTATTTGTTCCAAAATTTACATATGTCCTCCGTGGTTCCCATATCTGGAAACATCCCATTTTGCTATCGAATCTGGATAATCTAGTTTTAGAAACCCTCACCTCCATTTTCAACATATCTTTCGGCGATAGAACATGGGCCCAGGCTAGTCTACCCATTAGGTTCGGCGGCCTGGGCATCCGCAAAATTTCCAGCGTGGCGCTACCTGCTTTCTTGGCTTCGGTACACGGTGCTCAAAGTCTCATTGGGAAAATTTTAGCCCCTTCCATAGGGGTCCTAGAGACAGCACACTGTGCCGAAGCCAAGAATGTATGGTCCCTAACATGCCCCAACACGAACCCGCCTGCCAACCCGTGTTCACAAAGACAGTGGGACGAGCCTCTCTGTCGTCTAACCAAGACCGGCCTATTAGACACGGCGCTTGGTCCGGCAGATCGAGCTCGTCTCATTGCAACCGCGGAATGGGAGTCGGGTTTGTGGCTGCAGGCCCTCCCATCCTCCACAATAGGCACATTGCTGGACAATAATACCTTCCGGTTGTCCGCGTGCCTTAGAATAGGGGCATCAACAAATATGCCCCACAGATGTCAATGTGGGGCTATGGTAGATAGTCTGGGCCACCACGGCCTCTCATGTAGTCGGAGCGCTGGGAGAATCCCACGCCATGCCAGCATTAACGACGTCATCCGAAGGGCCCTTGTCACTGCCAAGGTACCAGCAGTCCTTGAGCCCAACGGACTGGTTAGGGACGACGGCAAAAGGCCCGATGGGATGACGTTGTTGCCTTGGAGTATGGGTCGGCCCCTTGTCTGGGATGCTACATGTGTAGATACCCTGGCGCCGTCCCATATTCCAAGCACCAGTGTTAATGCTGGTGCGGCGGCATCCTTAGCAGAAGACCTCAAGCGTCGCAAATATGCTGCCCTCGGTAGCAGCTACATATTTGCGGCGTTTGGGGTTGAAACACTAGGGCCGTGGGGGCCAAGTGCGCGGCGCCTCTATAGGGACATCTCCAAGCGCCTTATAGAGGCGTCGGGTGACCAGAGGGCTGGCCAGTATTTCGCGCAAAGACTCAGCATAGCAGTCCAGCGCGGCAATGCGGCCAGCCTTCTGGGCACTCTACCTCCCCAGCAGGACCTGGGGCAAATTTTTTATTTATAATTAATTTATTTTTACTGTATTCATACTTTGTTCTTGTTTTTGGAAATAAATAAACACAAAAATCAGTACTATATAATATAAAATATTTTTATCTTAGGATAATTATTTATGTCCAAATTGTTGGTAATTTAGTAAACATTTTTTACGTTAAGGTAAAGGCAGCTAATACCGCGGTAAATGAGGGATTTTCAAATGAAATCGTTAAATGAAAGGTATAAAAGCTCCTTAATCACGGGGAATATTTTTTTAATGAAAGAACATTTATTCAACTTTCAGTATCTTGTCTTTTTGGACTCATTTTCCCTTATTTTATTTAGTAAAATAATTATTAAAACGAAAAGGGGAGAATTTTCTGTTATCGTCGTAATATTTCTATTACTGCGAATTTAGGTTTTATTTACCAATGGTAAAAAAATCCGCAATTATCTACCATTGGTATTAGGAACCTGTCTCATAACTGTTATTAAAATACCAAGTGTTTTAAAAATACTAGAGGTTTTGGTTCCTTATAATTGTTTGCTTCTTATAAAGATTATTTCCGTAAAAAAAGTTCAAGTTTAATAATAAGATTTATTTTTCGTTTAAAATGCACAGGATTAAAAAATACTTAGTAAATACTGGGCAATGACACAAATTACAAAATAGATATAACATTAAATAAATGAGGAATTTCTCAAACCGGTGGATTTTTTTTTTCTTTGCAAGTTCTCCAATTACTCAAAAACGGCTTGACCAATTTACGAAATTATTTTATTGTTTGAGCAACTGCACTCCTGACTCCATGGGACCACCCATGCCAATTTTATCAAAACGTTCACGCCGTTTATTAAAAGTTTTCAAATTGGCAGAAATCGGTTTATTTTCAATGTTTTATTCACCAAAAAATGGAAATGGATACTCAATTAACTTTATCAAAAAATACATACGGTATAGGTAAAAAACTTAAGTAAGTCACCTGTTGTATGTAGTAGTGACATATTCAAATAGACAATACATGTTTAAAATGCGAACACAAACAAAACAAATGCCTATATGGATAGATTACAACCACATACAACAGGAGCTTTTCTTAACTTTTTCACCTATACCTTAATGTGATTCATTCATACAGAAGACTAAAATGTCACTCGGTAATAAATACTTCTTAGAAAACATATCAACGACCCACATGAAAATTGCAAGGGTCGGAAATAAAATCCCATACAATCAATCTATTACCGAGGGTCATTTTGTCGTACCATCGGTAATGGCCTTGATACGGAGTGTTTTAAAAGCAAATTCCGAGCCATAATAATAAGAATATATAGATGTTTTTTCATTACAATTACAAATAATAAATACTTATAACAACCTCGATTATTAACCAACATTATATGTCTAGTAAGTAAGTAGAATTAGTTATTTCAATATTTAAAAAACTTGACAAAATAAGGGTTAGAAACCCTTACTTTGTCTACTTTGGTTGGAAACCAAGAATTCAGTGCTAAAGTGTTGGTTGAAAAAGAAGGTTGTTGAATACTTTTCATACCACGAAAATAGTTCTTTCCAACCGTGAATAGATAAATGGTCAGTGACACTTCAATCCCTTAGCCAACTGTTACGGCATACGGCAACCACGGGAAGAGTTGAGTCAGGTCTTATTTTACAGTTCATAGGTACCTACAAATAGACTGGTTATTGATGATAAGGTTTTCATATTCTTTGGTTTCGTGCATATTAATTTATCAACAAATTATTGACGTTATTGCAATATATGTCTACACATCCACAAAAAACATTGAAGCCACAACTCCAATTTCATAGTTCGAAATTTCGTTTTCGAAAAATTTAAAGTTACGTCTTTCGTTTCAGGGTCTCTACCCATACCCCTGTTTCATTGAGCGTGTGAACTAGGTCAGAGCTGGTGGTGCAGCCCGGGCCCGCCCCCGGATCGATGGGGTCCGTCAATGAGAACCCTGGAAATAGCAGAGGGCCAGGCCTATAAATAAATCTCAAGGTACCATATGAACACATCGACTCTGGAGGTCATATGGAAGTTTAATTCATTGAAAAATATATGAACATAGTTGAAGGCATCGATAACTATTACATTATAAAATGTAAACAAGTGAATATTAAAAAAAAAACAATCAAACGATACCTTTATTTATTTAACTAAGTAGGAATAGTACAAGGGTCACACTGAAAATGTGGGGATTCTAGGAAACTGTATCAATTGTGCCTTTTTTGTTTTAATTATAATTAATTGAGCTTACCGTGGGACTAGGTCGATTTGTGTAAGATGTCCCAAGATATTTATTTATTTAATTGTCACCTTTCTTGCCTCTTTTTGATAATGTGTACAAATTTTCAATGCAATTGAACTAACTTTCAGAGCTTACAGCCCATTATTCCTAGGTCACATTTTGTAAGCAAATTTTAAATTTTCCGAATTTAGTATAGTCCATAAAATGTATAAATTTCTTAAATTCAAAATGTTTATATTGGATTATTTTCTAGCGACTCATATATTATGGATACCTAAGGATGTCCTCCTGACACAAAACTTTTTGTGAATTTTCTATGATTTACCACTAACTATTCTATAATTTTTATAAGTTACTTCGATTTGGCCCCCGGATCAAAGGGGTCTTCCAATGAAAACCCTGGAAATAGCAGAAAGCCAGGCCTATAAATAAATCTCAAGGTACCATATGAACACATCGACTCTGGAGGTCATGGAAGTTTAATTCATTGAAAAATGTATGAACCAAAGTTGAAGGCATAGAAAACTGTTTTTAAAATGTAAATAAGTGAATATATTTTAAAAAATCCAATCAAACTATTCAAACTGTCTGTGTTATTATGTAACTCAAACAATACATTGAGGTACATAATAACATTCAACACCCCATGTCTAGTGTAATGGCCACTTATAGGCAAACACCGCATGCTTACAAAACAAAACACAATTATTACCTTAAAATATATCGTTTACATCAAAATACACATAATAATGAATGGACAATACACAGTGAAAATATTGGCTAATTATTAAATATTGTTGAAACTTTCCTAAAAATCTGGTACTTCGTTACCTAAAAATTCATTCAAACTTTCTGGGACATCTTGGGAAACGTTGTGTATTTGCTCAAGAATTGTACTCAACTAGCCAACTCATTTTTATCACTATCGAAAACGTGATCCAAATACACAAACTATTTGAGAATTTATCATACAATCTCAGTCAATGAATACGGGCTAGGTGGATTTTTTCATAGAAAATAATGCAAACATGCTAATTAGGTTTTTTTTTTTCATTATATTTATAGTATAGACCGTCTTTTTTTTAATTTGGTTGTATTGGCTTGGCATTTCCCCTGAATATATCATTGAATCCAAAAAAAAGTAAAATGTAGAACGTGAAAAAAACCTAAAATTAACGGTAATACGTGATTTTCAATCATGACTCATGACTTGCTATTTTTGTATATCTACGGAGTCTTCTGACGATAAAGTTCCACGTTTCTTGGATTAGATGAACAATTTTTGGGAGATTCCAATACAACCTGATATTAAAAAACGGTTCCATTTGTACTATATAATTAAAAAAATATATAGTTTTAAGTTTCTAGTATTTTTCTATGAAAAATTCATCAATGTGTTATGTTTAATGTTACATAATCTATTACTTTAAACGTTTTGCGATTTGCGAAGGCTGAAGTTGCAGGCGATCAAAGGCTACGATAACTGCTTACAATAAAGTAGGCCATATGCTTGTTAACTACCGTCATGACTTGTATTAAGTAACGCTTAAATACAGCACAAGACAGCATTATTGGCAAACATGGAAGTTGAACATGGAAATTTTCTAGTCCTATAATTATGGACTTTCAGAATAAGATACAAAAAACTGGCCAAGAGTATGTAGGTCTATGCTCACTGTAGCTGTAGGGTTCCGTAGTTGTTCAAAAACGGCTGTGCCGAGTTTGTTCTAAACACCTTTTTTATATTCTGAAGCGGTTGTCTCCGAAAAAAATTTTCTTTTGGGAACGGCATAACGGCTCAAGTATAAGAAAAATTGTGCCCCCCCTCCCTCTAACTTTTGAGCCGTGGGTCCAAAAAAATGCGATAAAAAATCATGAATAATTGAGCTAAAATGAACGGTAATACTTTTTTCTTTGTCACTCCTACGAAGGGCGTCATTAGAGTAAGAGAGATAAATCCTCGAAATAAAGAAAATACTTTAAACTAAAAACCCTACAATGAGCATGGGCCCCGACAAGCTCTTGGCCAGTTTTTTCATAACCGACTTGGCTGTGTACTCGTAATGCTTCTGTTCATCGGTTAATGTAAGCAATATGCTTTAAATTCAGGAAAACATCTCAATTCGAAAAATTTGTCTGAAACGAGGAAAAACCGTTACTTGCTTTGTATTTGTCATTACAGGATCTTTATTAACACGTGTAAAAATTTTGCCCTAAAAAAAGGAATCCCAGAGGTTTTTTCATTATTATAAAAATACTCTTGAATTCTTGGAATTGAAGATCCTCTTCAGCCAACCATCGAAATGGAGTACACCTACTCGTATAAGTAGGTAAACCGAAAATGTCATTATCATTAAGTATTACTCGAATACGAATAAGGATGAATAATTTAATATAAACTAAAATATGTGTAATTTATTATTGCTCATTAAATGACTTTACGCTGAAATAGTTATACTTATGAAGTAGTAGTTAGATGTTCCCAGCTTATGTATATATCATGTGTCCCCACTACGGGGCAAAAGCCTTTTTCCTCTGCCTCCACTACTCCCGATTTTTGTATTTGCGTCGACGAGTCGTTGAGGAATTACTCTTAATCGTCCCATCATCTCCATCTAGGCCTGGCCTACTACCGCGAAAATCGAAATTCGTAAATTTCGAAGATTTTTCTTTGTCACTCCTACGAAGGCGTCATTAGAGTAAGAGAGATAAATCCTCGAAATTTGAGGATTACGAAGTTCGCGATAGGGCCGCTAACACGCCCGCGGCGCAGTTCCAATATTCACGTATCCCCCTTATTCATAAACGTCTCCAAACTTAGTATTGTTTGTCCATTTCGGTCCTATCAAGATGTCTATAAGACCGAAAACAACAAGCATTAAGTATTGCTTGTTGTTTTCGGTCTTATAAGCGGCTTGCTAAGTTAGGAGACTTTTCAAATATGG
>JALPQI010023209.1:0-19084 GCA_025490895.1 Thaumatotibia leucotreta
TAAGGTCTGGAGAATGTTTCGGAAATTTTCACGAAAATTTCACTTGAGAACATTTCGCAACATAGGAAAGTTTCCATAGGCACATCATTACACGTGATTAATGTGCTTATCTGTAAGAAATTGCAAATTACTAGTACTAACGGTTGCTGAGCTATTGGGCGCACAGACAGACGGACATAATAGCGAAACTATAAGGGTTCCTAGTCTACCACGAAACCCTAAAAATGTCCTATCTTTTTATCTACACGTGTAATTTTTAGCTGAGCCTATTTTAAATACTGATTATGTAAACAATTGTTTAAATGTCGAATATATAATCAGATTGTCGGTAATTTTGATATCTTTTGCCTAAAAACTTAGACTTCGAAATAAATTAGGTACCTGTGTTTTTGAAAACACGTGTACCTAATATTAATATATTAAATAAATTTCGTAACATGCCAGTCAAGTCAAGAGTTATAGCCATACGAGTAGGTATATATATAGAGGGTGAAACATGAGTCGTGAACAGTAATACGTTTTTCTAACTCTATAAACAACTAACAATTGAATGCCCCATAAGTTACTTAGAAATAGTCATGCTTATTTATTTTATTTTGTATTTTTGTGGTTTTTTCTAATTTTTAAGGTGCTTTTCAGAAATGATAACTCTATTTAAAACGTTCATTGTAAAAAAAATCATTTAATTTTACACGAAATGTCAAAATTGCCGTTATTATTAATTACTTCAATTTGAATGGTAATTTAAATTATTCCATTAATTTGTCTTAAAAATCCGTTTGGATATCCTAATGCCAAAAAATACAAAAACTTAAACCCAAAAAAATACAAAAAATAAATAAATAACTTGTCAATTTTTAAGTATCTTGTGGGGCATTCAATTGTTAGTTGTTTATAGAGCTAAAAAAGAAACCGGCCAAGTGCGAGTCGAACTCGCGCGCAAAGGGTTCCGTACCATTATCAATTTATTATTAAAAAAATACAGTTAAATCAACCTACCTCAAAAACAATATAAGATAATTTAATCAAACTAAAAATCGTGGATAGAGTTTATTAATGTGCATAACATATATATATTTTTAGAATTTTATATCGCGTAGTTTAAATAATAGAGGGGGGGGGGACACATTTTTCAGCCTTTGAGAGCTGATATCTCGAAAACGATTTGCTTAAATAAAAATTTGATTTATAAAACTTCATATCATTTTCAAAGGCCTTTCTACTAATACCCCACATGCTTATATACAACTAAAAAAATTTTTCTATTCCTCAGTTACATGTATGGAGGGCCCCCACCCCAATGGTTTTTTTTACAATTTAGTATCATAATCCTGTAGCGGTTCATACAACACATATCCTTACCAAATTTCGTTACTGTAGCATTTATAGTTTCCGAGTAAATCGGCTGTGACAGACGGACAGACGGACAGACGGACATAGCGAATCTATAAGGGTTCCGTTTTTGCCATTTTGGCTACGGAACCCTAAAAAACGTATTACTGTTCACGACTCATGTTTGTATATATTTTTTTGGTTTTTGTCTCTAAAAATCGGAATAAGTCCTGACTTCATTATGAAATTTTAAAGGTAAAAGGGGTTAGGGTAAAAATTAAATATCACGTGGATTACATCAGCCACATGTCAAGTCAGCCATATATTATTACGTACTGAATAAAATACCATCGTAACAAAAGAAAAAGAGTGAAAGTGTCGTTCCAAATTTTCTTAAAAATGAACTTGATCGTTTGCCAAGACATCCATATTGTCGCACCGCATATTTTGCACACAGGAGGGAAAGTAACTACACACTCATCGTCACTGACCACAGAGAATGAATAACGTCCTATTTGCAAAACCCAGAAGTTGAATTCAAGATCGTAAAGATTTAGTCAAGTATTATTATAACCTATAATATTTAGGTACCATTGCCTACACTGTTAGCTATACATTGGTAGACCTTATGCCTTTTGTAATAAGGACCACAGAAAGAGTGTTGCTGTTTACACCTAAGTTTATCTAATTATTTTGAAATAATTATCTCTTATTATTTATATGTCTTATAAATAATAAGAGACAATTAATTTAATAAAGAAACAATAATAATAAAATACATACAAACACAAAAGTCTACATGAATTTCTTATTATTTTTTCTAATTTATAACTACATTTCGTCGGTTGCCAAGCAAAACTCACTATGTAACAAATATCTGCTTGAAATAAAGCTCGTATCTCAGTCCCGATTGAGTACTGACTTAGGAGGTTGCTAAGAGTAGTGACAGTTTTTATATTTTATTTTCAGTTGAAAGTCATAACAACAAACTTTAATATAATAATAAAACAAACCTACAAACTTGCATTATTTCATAATCACGCAATAACAGAAATTATTGATATTTATTAGTACGTTACGTAAAAATATATCGTATAGGTACACCGCGTTTTTATTGATTTCCGTTAAATTAAAGGGAAGCTTATTTAGGTCAAAAATAATCAATTTCTCTAAGAAACTAGTGTCTTAACTCTTACTGTTATTGAGTTATCAAAAAATAAGTTTAATGACTGAACAAGTGTACTGCAACCTTTATTAGGTACATCCTAATGTTACTTATTTTGACGTGTGCCGTCAGTCACCTGAGATCTTATTCTTAAAGTTCTCTCACACTTGCCATTACAATTATTATGTATGAAAACGAAAAAAATAATGTTTTTACGAAATTAACAAAAGCCGATATACCAGGCAACTTATATTAATGTCCCATGTAACCTGTTCACTTTAACGGAAATGTTTCACAATAATTATGTGCCAAAGACGTCAAATGCTATGGAAAGTCAGCTATATTTGTTTTTTTTACTTTCAACTGAAAAATTGTATAGTGCGTTTGGGTTGTGAGCCGACGATTTGAAAAAAGTGCCTAACCAATAAGAGTATATTGATTTAAACTTTCACGATTATCACTCATATTTTACAGACAAACGGGTCTTAATCGCGTAAACTTACGTTTAATTATAACCTGACGTTTCGGGCATGACGTTACACCCGTGGTCGCAGGCAGACCTGACTGTGGTCTGCCTGCGACCACGGGTGTAACGTCATGCCCGAAACGTCAGGATATAATTAAACGTAAGTTTACGCGATTAAGACCCGTTTGTCTGTAAAATATCAATAAGAGTATATTTAGTAGTGACGCATTTCAAACTGTCGAAATGTTAGATTCAAATTTGGAATAAAAGTGAGCCAGCGACCACGCGGCCTGAATGGCAAGTAACGGCCGTGGGCCGCCATGTGGGTTGAAGGACATTCTAGATTCAAAATTGGTATTGATTTTACTTTTAATTGAATTCTTGCATAGCCACTGAAGTGAAATAGTAAGGTGCCGACAAAACAACATACTTAGAGTAATTGTGCTGTGATCCATTGCATGCAGAATTATTTAGATAAATAAATGTCATACATTTGAAATAAAGTGTTGTTTTGTAGAAGTTTTTCTGAATGTCCTGTCTCTTTAAGGTTACATCTACAGATGCAACGTACAGTCAAGGCCATAAATATGTATATACTCTTTTAATTATGTGTGGAGCATAAGGTCTAAAATTGTATATTTATTTATTTAAACATTATTGCACAAAATTAACGTACAAATGGAGGACTTAATGCCTTAAGGCATTCTCTACCAGTCAACCACTGATCCAAAAAGAGAGGTTTTATAGGTGCAGGCTAGAAAATCGTAAAATGAAGTCAGAACTATATAGGTTTGCATTTATAAATATTGTGCCATTGATCCTTTTTAATACTTTTTACAACTCTTATTGTTCCTAATAGTTTCAAATTAGATTAAAGAGTGAAACTATGTACATTACTCATAATCTTTTTGAATGGCAACACTTTCGTCAGATCTTTACTAGGCTTTTGATGAATTACTGCGTCTTGCTACCTTTTCATTCATTTATTTTAATTCTTAACGCGCTACCATTTTATCAATGAACTTCTTTCGGATCTTATTACCGACAGTTAGAGTTCACTTTTGACTGCGCTAGCAGTCTAAGGAACTTTGTAAGCATATCGCACGATGCTTAATGTGGGCGATGGGTACAGTCAGTTAAAGTTAGTTTTTATGATGTGAACGTAGTGAAAAAAATGGGTACTTGATCTAGTTTTAAGGTCATCGACTCCTATTGAGTTGGTTAGTATTTTAGTTATTCGCATTATGTAAATAAAGCATCAAATACACATAACGCTGCATAAAAAAATACTATAGTACTGCCACAGCCCGTATAACAAAAAAATGGGTTCAACATTTTCTAGCAAGTCTACTTACGTTTTTCCTTAGCTGCTACTAGTTTCTAGTAGCAGGTAAGGAAAAACAAAAAATAAGGTCTGCGTAGCCACCATTCAAACGAATACCTACTTTCATCTCGTAGACTCTTTTAAATTTAACCCAGTGTTTTCTATTTTTACAGTTGACATCAGATTTCATATACATTTCTGCATTACATGTATCTGCGCTACATGCTACCTACATCTACAATTCTCGAAATCTACAATTCACGAACGAAGTTTACATCTCTCTCGCACTCGTGACTTCGCACGTAATGTGACAGGGAGGCATCACTTCATGGTTCGCGGTAGGGCCGCTGGCCGCTCCGCTTTGTGTGATGGCGACTGTGCTACCATTGTCGTAAACTCATAATATCGATGCTTATGACGAATAGATCCCGAAGTATGAAGTGCTAAAATAATTAACCAGGTGTCCATTATTTTGGATTGCAGCGTTATTCAACAAAAGCAACGATATTAAAACCACAAAATGTTCTCCTAAAATAACTAACAATTATGTCATATATCAATCATATCATCGGGGATAGTGCAATACCGCGTAACTAACAAATTCAATTAGGATCAATTTGAGTGTCAATCGTTTGATATTTGAACTCTATATGCTTTGGGAGTTGGGAGTTACGCGGTATTGCACTATCCCCGACGTAGGTATACGTTTTTAGGCTTTGTGTTAATTATATTTAAAGATTCAACTATGTCAAATAAATTGCCACTATAACTAAATAAAATAAATAAATAAATATTTTTGGACATCTTTACACAAATCGACCTAGTCCCACGGTAAGCTCAATTAAGGCTTGTGATGTGGGTACCAGGCGACGATATACATATATAATAGATAGATATATATATAGATACTTAAATACATAGACAGCCATGACCAAGGAACAAATATTTGTGATAAATAAATACACAAATAATGCCCTCGCCGGGATTTGAACCCGGAACCTCCAGCTTCGAGTCACTACCAACTAGGCAAAATGTATGGTCAGAATATTTAACACTTATTATTATTTCGTATTTCTCTAATGGACTGTAGCCGGACAACAATAGGACCGCCAGTGGGCAGTCCGTTTAGTAACGCGTAATCTCTCCGATCATCTCTACAGTGAAGACAATGTAGTAGGTCGGTCATTCTCCAGTAGCCGTGTCATGAGTTGGAAAGTAAAGGATACGTTAGGTTTTACTTTAGTCGATACTGTAATTCACTCTATCGCTCTCGTCTCGTACTGACATATTGAAGCACGATCTGCATTACGCATCGAGTACGAGTAAAGCCTAACGTTACCGATACTTACAAAATCATGGTACGGGTACAGTTAATTTTAAAAATGGGCATTTTCTAAACAACAACCTGAAAACCTGATTCTTTCAGATCTGGACGTGTTTGGGCTCATTGGAATCAGAATCACGAATCGATCAAGGTAATAAAAAATTAAGTCACAAGAAAACTTCCATTACGTAAGCTACGTTTTTTATATGAACCGTCACCGTCACGTAACGGAAACTCAAATTTTGGATGAAAATTTTTCTCCATATTTTTCTATTATCTCGATCGATGCAGCTCGTGATTTTTTTTGAAATCGCACATTATACATCATAAGTATCATAATACATAAAGTAATCTATCCAGCGCGCTCCCGTTTCGACAAAGTAGACGCACTGTGACTTTTCTCTTTACAAAATCATAACCTCACATTAATTACACTCACTTACCGCTCATTATAAATAGACAAAACCAATTATCTAAGTACTGTTTCACAACTTTGCGCCGAACACAACAATGATTTATGTCACTTTTTTGTTGTGACGACGAGCACTTAGCGCGTTTAGTAATGTAATGATGCAATTATATTGAGCTTGGTTTAAGTTGGAAAGTGGCTTTAACGCATTTTACTAGTAAGTCTAACGTCGTGTCGCCATGTTATTATTTTTCTGGGCTCAAATAATATGTAACACAACACTTTAAACCATTCAACCAACTTGAGACCCGCAACGTTTACTTTAGAAGTTGGTTGAATGGTGGGTTTATAATGAGTAATTACATAAATGCTTGTTGAAAACGAATTCAAAGTCTTCACAAACATGTCAATAATTGGTCAAAAGAAACGTATGACCGAACAACTGTTGTCCATTCAGCCTAATAATATAATCCTTGAAATTTAACCATCAATTTTGAGCACACGCTACCGCAAAGCGCAAGCCACTATCGCTATTTTATCCGAAGAAGGGCGTACTTCCTTAGTATGTGGTACCAATTCAAGTATTTTTGTAAATGACAGGGCACAGGCCAGGTCACATATGGTTGATGGAGCACTAACCAAATTGAAGACGTTGGTGGTCATACATAATGACTTACTTGGTTTTCGGTACAATACAGAGATACAGTTACTTAGTTTGAGCACTCGAACCTTTACGCAAACGAACATCTGACAAACAATTTTATGTTACAAGTAGCGTATGGACATTGTACTGAATTGTTTTTCAAATAAACATTATTATTATATATGACACTCATTGCGATTTTAAAATGGTTACGTATCCTTTTTTATGTTTTCAAGTGATCAAATAATGGTACATAGAAACTGATAAAAAAACTGTTTCTCCCTAATCCCCTTATTCATAAACGCCCCTTAATTTAGCAAGCTTCTATAAGTATTGTTTGTCCCTTTCGGTCTTATCAATATGCCTATAAGACCGAAAGGGATAAGCGATACCTATCGACTTGTTAAGTTAGGAGACTTTAATGAATGTTTGGATAAGTCCATTTGAAATGAAAACATTTTGACAATCATAGCCGAAATGATAAGAAACAGTAGTAAGACAAGACCGATTTCGCTTTAGGTACTTGTTTGTATTGAAAGATCGTGGATTTTGTGACATAGTTGCAAATGTTAATGTTTGGTTTTCATGAATGCGTCCATTTCGTGGACGAAACAAAGAAAGACAAAACCAAGAATCTTAAGAAACCGCTAACTTTGTGGCCTCGGTCTGGTAAAGAATACCTGTCAAAAATGAATATTGTGTTGTGATCTGATCTGGCAGGCAGTGTGGTCAGAGCATGGTGGCCGGCTGTCAAAGCGAGGTTCGTATAATGACAGTACCTACATTCAGCACAGAACGTATCATAAAAGGGGATAATTTGTACCTATATGATATTTATAAGGTTATCGAGTTCTATGGAGAAGATATTAATGAATTCTTACATGAAGTTTTCATTACCATATTGTGTGGAAAATGTTGAGTTGGTAAATATGAAAATTATGAAACCAATATGTTCAGCCTAAGCAGATTATGATTTTTGATTTTTGGACAGCAATAAACAAAGAATATACCACCATATAAGATAATACGTTTTCAAGAGTTCACATAAAACTAATTACATTTCAAAACTGTATTTCTGTTGTAAAACTAGTATGTCCTTTAGTGGGGTGCAGGGCTGGTTCCTCCTCGTGGTGCACCCTGGGAGGGGGAGGATAGCCGCTCAGTTGCGCGATTGCTATCTTCCCTCTGCGAATACCAGTCACTGGCGGTTGCAGTCGAGTTTTCTCCTGCGTGGGCTTAGTGCCGAGTTAAGTGTCTGTGGAATAAAACCACATTAAAAATTGAAGTGTAGGTCGCTCCAGAAATGGAGGTGACGGGTGCGGTGATGTGCCAGGTGAGGACTCTTAGTCGACGCCGGACCAACCCGTTGCTCGTAGCACAGGGGGCCTTGCCTTAACCGGCCGGGCCGCGAGGAAGAAAACCTCAATAAAAAATTACCCCCAATCTTAAGCGTGGTGCACCGTGAGAAGATGCATGGCTGAGGTGGAGTCAGTCGCTAGTGTACCAACCTGCAGTACCGCCCGACCCTGCAGTGTAAAAGGGGCACAATGGTTAATGGGGTTCTCTGACCATTGTGCAGCTTATGTCACCCTACTCGTGGGAATGTTATGGCAGATTCAAACACAAAAACAAAAACCCAAAACGGCTCTTCTCAGAGCCAACCTCAAAACGGCCCTTCTCAGGGCCAACTTGAAAAAGGCCCTTCTAAGGGCCAGCCAAGGCGGAGCAATAACGAGAAAGAGAGGGAATCGAGAGTGGGATTATCTTCAATAAATGAAGCGATGCAGAGAGTTCGTCGCCTCTCTCAGGGAAATGACTCTGATGACTTCGTAGAGTCGTCAAACAGAGAGAGCGGAAACGAAAAGGCTGAAATAAAGCTGTCGGCCCAAAAGAGAGGGTTCTGCTTCACAGACGACGAAGCAGGACTGGAGGTAAACAGGCCGAAGATCAGTACGGCACGTAGAGGTGGTAAATTGTGTAAGACCCGAGGGACCCTAGCAAAAACCGGCGCTCCCAGTACCTACATAGGGTTAGCAAAGGCCAAGAGCCTTCTGAGGACAAAGCTGCGGCGTCCCTTTCTTGCAAACTGGCCTTCCCGCCGAGGAAAGGTCCGACGGAGGAGCAAAATGACGTCCAAGCTATGTCGGACAGTGAAGAGCTACCTGTGGATAGCCTTTTCGATGATCGGCAATCCCCAGTCGCTGACGGTGATGCGGCGGATGCGGCCCGTAAGGCAGCAAAAGAGGTCCTACATCAGGTTAAGAAGTGTATGAACCTGAAAGGCACAGTTCGCGGCCGCATAAATACCAAGTGCGAGGAGATCATAAAGGCCATGGACTCCATGGAGGCGGCAGAGGGTGACGAGGAATTGAGGGCCCTTCGAGCAAACAACAAGCGGCTCAAAGAGGAGCTGGTTCATGCTCAGTCCGAAGTAAAGGCGCTTCGAAGGGCCTTCTGTGAGCGGAATAAGAAAGAAACTTCAAGCAGTACTGACAACCCACTGCTGGCGGTGGTACAGGAAGCCATACAGCTATCCCTGGCTGACTTTAAAGCGGACTTGAGTACATCGTAGGCCACGTCTCTGCCCTTGGCTAGTCTGTGGCCATGAGTAAGCCTATTTCATATAAAAAAAAAAAAAAAAAAGTTTACACAACTCTATAGGAGATATGTGCAATATTCGCATAGATGAACTGAGAAAGCGCCTCCCGCCGGAGCCGATTTTCCGGCCACCTTTAGCGGCGGACCGAAATAAGGAAGCTGAGGCTAATGTCACGGCCGCCACACTTCCTGATGATCCGTGGACCCCGTTTCCCGTCCCTGCTCTTAAACCTGCCCGCGCAGACGCACCTATAGCCAAGTCGGGATCAACGTTGATGCCGAAGGCAAGGGACGCCCCTGCCCCTAAAAAAAAGGATAGGAAGAAGGGAAAGAAAGTTGTCTCTAAACAGTCACAACAGCAGCAAAAGACAGGTTTACAGACAATTTCACCACCGCCTCTTGCTACGGCGTCGATGGAACATGAGTGGATCAAAGCAGGAAGCCGAAAGCAGCGGAGAAAACGAAAGAAAGCCCCCCTTTCTTCCTCCTTGGCGAAGCAGCCGGCGAAGCGATCAACCGCCGTTGGAAAAAAACTTACAGCGCCGAAGACTGCGGCAGTCGTGGTGGCTCTCAAACCAGAGGCTACAGAGACGTATGCTTCAGTAATGACGAGGGCCACCCAAGCGTTCCAGTTGGCAGAGGTCGGTCTTGAAAGTGTGAAGGTGCGGAAAACCGCTGATGGGGCTCGTATTTTGGAAGTTGCTGGGGCTAACAACGGCCGCACCGCTGAAGCCCTAAAGGAGCGCTTAGAGGCGGCAATAGGAGATGCAGCTCGGGTGTACAGACCCATAAAGATGGCACGCCTCCGTATATCCGGACTTGACGAAACTGCTACCCCGGAAGCAGTAGCGAGGGCTGTCACAGACAAAGGTGGTTGTACACCGGCGGATGTACGGGCTGGAGAAATCCGAATTGGCCCTAGAGGAAGGTGCTCGGCTTTGATCCAATGCCCCATCGAAGCAGCATGCAAAGCAGTTGAGGTAGGGAAGGTCACGATCGGATGGTCAATAACCCGAATAGAAGTACTCGAGCCGGAGAAACTCCGGTGCTACAAGTGCCTGGGTGTTGGTCATACCAGAGCCACGTGCCCTTCAAAAGAAGAGAGACGGGAATTGTGCTTCCGTTGCAGTAAGCCAGGGCACAAAGTAGCGGACTGCGATGCGGCGGCATTCTGTGCGGTTTGCCACCAGGCAAAACGGCCGGCCGGCCACAGGATGGGTGGCTTCAAATGCAATCCGCCCAAGGTGCGTGGAGTCGTTGCTAACAGAGCAAATAATAGGGCCCTCGGACCCCCGGTCACTCCGGTTAGAAACCATCCGGAGACGGCCAATAATGAGGGAAGTCTAATGGATGAGTAATGCGAGTACACCGTCAACAAGACTCTAAGGAGGTGTTGCAGTGCAATATCGGCCGCTCCGCTCGCGCACAAGACCTGCTTATGCAAAACTTGGCGGAATGGGGCATAGCACTGGCTGTGGTAGCGGAACCATACGCTATCCACCAGAGACCTAATTGGCTGGGGTCTAGCGATCATAAGGCAGCGTTGGTGGTCCCAGTGACTGGAGAGGCCCTCATAGAAACTGAGAGAGGGCAGGGATACGTCGCTGCAAAGTGGGAGGGAATTATGGTGATAGCGGTTTATTTCTCTCCCTTACAGCCACTTGACGCATTCGTGAGATTCTTGGGAGACCTAGAGGGAGTGGTCAGAAGAGCTGGCGTAACGCCTATCCTTATATTAGGAGACCTCAATGCAAAGAGTCGGGCATGGGGCTGCCCCGTCACAACTCTGAGGGGTGTTGAAGTGGAGGACTGGGTGGCGGCGTTGGGACTAGTCGTCCTTAATCGCGGCGACACGCAGTCGTGCGTCCGCAGAAACGGAGGATCCATAGTCGATGTCTCTTTTGCGACTCCAACGGTAGCGGCGCGTATTGATGGCTGGCGAGTAGTCGAAGACGTGGAGACTCTCTCGGATCATCTATATATCCGTATGAAGGTCTCCCAGTCTCAACGAAATGTTCCACGTGGTCCCGAAGCGCAGAAGGCGCAATTTCGGAGGTGTTCAATGGCTCGCCTCGATCGGGAAATGGCGGAAGAGGCTGCCGTCGTCGAGGCTTGGAGCACTCCATCGGCCGCCCAAAGAAGCCTAGAGGAGAGGGCGGCTGACTTCCGGTGCTCGCTCACATCAATCTGCGACGCGTCTATGCCCCGTGCCCAGCCCTTCAAAGGCAAACGGCAAGTGTATTGGTGGTCGCCCGAGATCGCCGCCCTTCGCACGACCTGCAACGCTGCCCGGCGGGCGTACACCCGCTGTAGGAGAAGGTGACATACCACAGAGGAGGAGGAGCGTCTGCACACCGCACTAGCCGAGGCCAAACTGGCCCTCAAGAAAGCCATAGAGAAGACCAAAAATGAGGCCTGGGAGGAGTTCCTGGTAACTCTCAATAGGGACCCGTGGGGGCGACCATATAAAATGGTCCGGAATAAGATACAAGGTGCCTCCGCCATGGAGTCCATGGAGCCGCAACTCCTCCAGCATGTCGTGGATGGTCTCTTTCCAGAGGCGTCAGAGTTCGTCCCACCGGCGATAGCCCTTCCGGAAGCGGACCCAACAGGCCCACCCGTCGTCCCTCCCATCACTGACGACGAGATGGAGTGGGCTATGGAGAGGGTAAGAGCCACGCGCAAAGCACCGGGACCGGACGGAGTGCCAGGCAGAGTGCTCTTCTTGGCACTCAAGCATCTCGGGAATCGCCTCAAAGCCCTCCTGGAGGATTGTCTGAGGGAGGGGCGCTTCCCGGGATGCTGGAAGGAGGGGCGCCTGTGCCTTATAAGGAAAGCGGGTCGGCCGCCAGACTCTCCTGCCGGCTACCGTCCTATAGTTGCTGGACGAAGTAGGCAAACTATTTCAGAGGATTTTGGCGGCTCGCATTCAGCAGCACCTGGAGGAAACGGGCCCAAACCTTAGTGCCAATCAGTTTGGGTTCCGTAGAGGGAGGTCCACATTAGATGCTGTGGGTGCGCTGCGTGATTTCGGGGTCCTGGCAGAGGCCGATAGGGAGGGTGTTGTGGCAGTCTCACTGGACATAGCTAATGCCTTTGGCTCCCTCCCTTACAGTGTGATTGGAGAGGCACTCCGTTACCATGGAGTGCCCCTGTACATAAGAGGAGTAGTTCACCACTACCTAACGGAGCGTAAAGTAGTATATGAGCAAAGAGGTGTCCGCCGTACGAGAGCCATGGAGTGCGGGGTTCCACAGGGATCAGTCTTGGGCCCTCTCCTGTGGAACCTCGGATACGACTGGGTGATCCGAGGAGTACAGCTTCCGCGCACGGTCACCCTGTGCTACGCCGATGACACACTGGTGGCCGTGAGGGGAAAGCAATTGGAGGACGTACTGAGAAGAGCAGAAGTCGCAACGGAACTAATTGTTAACCGTATAGGTCTTCTCGGACTCCGAGTTGCCCTGTCCAAGACGGAGGCTATGGTTCTCGGGGGACCGAGACGGAGAGACTGGAGAGCGAGGGCGGACACCCGGATCGAGGTGCAAGGAGAAGTCGTCGAGATCCCGACCTGTATTTAATGTGGGCCCCGGCCCACATTAAATACTTGGGGCTCGTCCTGGACAGAAAGTGGAACTTTGAGGAGCACTTTACGAGACTAGCTCCCCGTCTCGTGGGTGCCGCCTCGGCACTGGGACGACTGCTGCCAAATCTGGGTGGCCCGAATGCTCCATGCAGGCGTCTGTACGCGGGGGTGGTAAGAAGCATGGCGCTGTACGGAGCCCCAATATGGGCCAGCAGCTTGACAGAACGCACGAAACGCCTGCTCCGTCGCCCGCAGAGGGTGGTGGCTCAGAGGATGGCGAGGGCGTACCGCACCACCTCTCACGCCGCTGTATGCCTCCTCGCCGGTACCCCACCTTGGGAGCTCGATGCAACGGTGCTAGCGGAGCGATACCAATGGAAGGCGGAGGCGAGATGAAGGGACGAGCCCCCTGACCCTGAAGAAGGCGAGAGGCTGACGCGGGCTGCTGTGGAGCGCCTGCGCCAACAATGGAGTGACACTTTGGAAAATAGCCGCTATGGCGTGAGAACCATAGGGGCTATTCTTCCAAAGCTGAATGAATGGATGGGTAGGAAGAAAGGAGCCCTAACATTCAGGCTCACACAAATAATGTCTGGACACGGGTGCTTCGGACACTATCTAAAAATGATCGGGAGGGAGCCTGGCCCCGAATGCCTGGAGTGTGGAGCGGCGGATGACACGGCCCAGCACACGCTGGAAGTGTGCAGCCGCTGGGATGTGCAGAGGGCGGCTCTCGTTGCCGTGACAGGTGTAGTGGATCTCTCGCTGAACACCATTGTGGCATCGATGCTGAGCAGTGAGAGAAACTGGGCAGCGGTGGCCTCCTTTTGTGAACAAGTCATGTCACAAAAGGAGGCGGCGGAGAGGGCGCGCGAAGCAGCTGCTGACGCGCCGCCTTATCGACGCAGGCGGCAGGGTCGAAGGCGGAGAGCATTCGTCCGCATCGACCCCTAGTGTGGCCAGCGGGTACGGGACCCGCATTGCACGGCCCCACCACGTTGTCGGAGGGGAAAGGTCAAGCGTTCTGACCTCCCCCTCCCTTGTGCGGGTGTTCCGGTCCTAACCGGGACCGCCGGAGGGTGTCATGGTGAAATGCTCTGCGACCCCATGGCATCCTCGTTAACGGCCTCGAGGATTGAACGCCGGAGTGGAATTAGTGGGTAGGGCATCTCCCCTCCTTCTCGCTATGAGAAGGGCCCGGGAATGCGAGCCCCACACACCCCCCCCATATTCCCGTTGGGGGGACGGTGCGTAAAGGCATTACCACTCCGTCAAAAAAAAAAAAAAAGTATGTCCTTTAGTGCAATTATGGTTTTCACAATCCAATACGTCGCTGTCAAACATCGATATTGTAATATCGGCTATCATGGTAGCCTTCGTGCCTGTGGCTGGTAAAATATGTGCTGCTTTGCTCCGATTTGAATGCCATTATTTCGGTATTTTTATACTTGAATATAGATTCAAAAGTAAAATAATAATAAATAAATAAATATCTTGGGACATCTTGCACAAATCGACCTAGTCCCACGGTAAGCTCAATTAAGGCTTGTGGTGTGGGTACCAGGCGACGATATATATAATAGATAGATACATATGGATACTTAGATACATACACAACCACGACCAAGGAACAAACATTTGTGATAAATAAATACACAAAGAATGCCCTCGCCGGAATTCGAACCCGGAACCTCCAGCTTCGTAGGCAGGGTCACTACCAACTAGGCTACAGAGGCTGACAAAAATTCTTAGAACCCATAGAGTGAGGAAATTAATTACTTAAAAACGATATAAAATAAAAAGCCATCTCCACACTCTACAGTCCACATCACTTAGTCACAAGACATAAACCTGGCAACATTTGGTGGGACCGCGAAAGTGGTCGCCATTGTTTGACATACAAACCACTACACGTAATCATGTCATTATTGATTTTTACTTTGTTGTGGAAATAATATTATCGTGACCACTTTCCATTGTACACCAAAATAGAGACATTCAATTGAAAATAATTTACGTTTATAAAGATATCATGTCCGTAGGAATAGTATGAATATTTTTTTCATAATCAGCAGTTACGTAGTAAGAGCTCTGCCTAGCACAGCTGTCGCCATGATGGTATCTATACCAATTTCTTTTTTAACTTACATGGAACTTTAAATGTAATTTTAAAAGGGACAAAATACACAATAATCAAGTTCAAACTTCATCTATCAGGCCTTAAAATATTTAAAGCTTAAAAATTTACAAGAAATTGCAATAAGGATAACAGATCTTTTTTAGAAAGCTACAATCTGACGTCACTATCGGTCTATAATTTTTTTGTGCCCACCATTCACCATACTTAGACATATCGATTAACAAACATACAAAAAAACAGTCAAATTGAGAACTCCTTTTTTCAAGTCGGTTAAAAACAAAAACTGTACGTCACTGAACGTGTGACCAAGAGAAATCACGGTCATATTGTTAATAATTTACATGAAAAGCGGATGACAGGTTAAAGTAGGCACTATGCACAATCTGTGAATTAAGGGTGTCGCCGTATTAATCGACGGGGATCGACCCAGTCGAAAAAAACATTATGTCAACGGCATTAGAGCCAAAAATCTGCTGTCGCGGTTGCCGAGCCGATAATTGCCGATCCGTGCCGATTGACGTCTTTTTCGCTCTTATGCCGTCGACATAAAGCGTTTTTCGCCCGTCTTAAGCCGACTCCGCATCGATTTATTTTTGGAGACCCATCATCATCATCATCAGCCTATGATAGTCCACTGCTGGAAGGCCTCTCCTCTTACAATGCGTATAGACGCAGTAGGAGGTAAATGCCCATAATCGCCACGCTGGGCAAGCGGATTGGCGATCGCAGTAATGTGTCCACTATGATGACGCTGCTGCCCATCATCTTTTTTTTTATTAAATAATGGTCAGTGTCACTTCAATCCCTTAGTCGACTCCTACGACACCCGCAGGAGGAGTCGGGGTGGTGACAAATGTATTCTTACTGCCGTCACCACACGGCATACCCAGATTTTAGAGACCCAGTAAAGGTGCATTCAGACCAAAAGAGCATTCGCTGTTCGACACCCTGCTCTACGAAATCAACCATTCACGTTTTGTGTAACGATTGAATTTCGTAGACTGAGAGGTTAGAATAGCGAATGTTCGCTTGGTCTGAATGCACCTTAATATGTAAAATTAGAACCTAACCGAAGTTTCCATCGCTCTAAAAAAACAATGTAAAGCGTACACACGCACGCATCACCGAACATGTTAAAGATTCATACGGCGCGTGGAACACAATAATTTGTGTCGGAGGAGGGGCGACAGATTGTGCGTCCGGTAATGACAGGCCGCGGCCCGCTTGTCCACTCGCGACCATTCAATGCAAATACGGCTGACTACACAGAGAGTACAGACACGGCATTTTAGAAAACATTTTGAGAGCTATTTGTAACCGGATCGTATAGATCCGTATTGTTTACAAACATTATAAAATGATACAAACATAAAAAAAACTACCGTAAAGCCGGGTTACTTTGGTCCTAGGGGGTAACATTGGCCCAAAATTAAATTTATCATAAAACCAAAGCATAGCATAAATTAGATGATTTATTGTTATCAGGCGTTTTAGGTATGAATTTTGCATCCCGACACATACTAAAACTGTTTATTTTAAATAAGTCTGCCCGTCTGTCGAACTTTTTGTCTATCACATTTTTACACGAAAACCGCTTAACCGAACAACGCGAGAGCGGCTATGAATATACATTGAGAAATTAGGAACATCATGAAGTAAATAACTAAATAGGCTTTAATACAAAAAAAATCTTTAATGGAAGTTAGTTATCTAAAAGTTGCAAAAAGCACAACATAAAAATGTTATATGCCGATGTAATTCAGGACAAACGTTAGAATTAATAGAAATAAGAAGCATATGAAAAGACTTTTATGATGGAGTTGTAAATTTATATCATAATAATTCATTTAGTTTGCATTTGTCATTATGATGAAATCTTAATTTTACTGCAATAAAACAAACAATGTATAAGAGGAAGTAGTGCTATTTTATACGTAATTTGTCTAAACATGTTACTTATTTTCATAATTAATAAGCGTTACGCTACAACACGGAAAAAAGTCATGGACCAAAGTAACCCTCCCGAATATATTACTTTAGCCCAAACTTTACGAAACAGAAAAAACTCTTGGATATTATTTTATTAACAAGAAAGTGTGTAAATTACTTGATTACACTCTTAACTTTACTTCTGATTTATCAATTCAAACATAAATGTGTTGTATTACAATTAAATCGAATGAGAAGTAAAACACATCATTTTTTTGGGACAAAGTAACCCGGCTTAACGGTACTAAAAAATACTAACAGTCATCGCAGGAGCGGTCCTTATCGCATTCGGTGCAAATTTACAAAAGTGCTAATATATAACGCTCGCGGCATTACCACGTTCAATAGCCATGGACAGCCTTTGCACTAAAAACGACTCGGAGCGGAGCGGGGTTGTCTCCAAAAACGACTCGGCGCGGGGGTCGTTTCCAAAGAACGACTCGGAGCGGGGGTAGTCTACTAACTAATCTAATCAGAGCAATTCTCTTTATTTTTGCCACTAAAATGAAATATGAAAATTTGGGTAAATTTTATACTATTTCTGCTCAGAATCACGAGCTGATTCCAGTTCCAGCGAAAAAAAAAATGTCCCAAAAATTTCATACATATTTCGAATATCCTCTTGTGTTACCGCCATAGAAGGTGTATGGAAAATAGTAACACAATAGGAAAAAAAATCATGGGACATTTTTTTTTTCGACGGAAATGGAATCGGCTTGTGATTCTGAGTAGAAATAGTATAAAATTTACCTAAAATTTCATATTTCATTTTAGTGGCAAAAATAAAGAGAATTGTCAACAATCCTTCTGACAAGCTTTACTGAAATTGACAGCGAGGACATAATTGAGGATAATGATCTAGACTAATTTTGTAGTAATTGGCTAGAAAATCATGAAACCTTAATAATTCAACAATAGGAAAATGCCTTCGACTACCTGACTGTTATGGAGATCAACAGGACAGTATAGATTACTTATAAAATGTTGACAATCCGCAACTCTGTAGTCGCATGACTCGCATGTACTCATCAGTTCGGCCGTATGGCCGGTCCGTCCTTGTTTGGTTTCATCAAAGCAAGAATTCAGCGTCAGAGAAGAAACCAAAACTCAAAATGTTTAGACAACTCATGGAACATAGAAGTCGCACTGAGAACCACGCACGTAGCACACCTGTAAATTCGAACGCAAGTGTGACAGGAACGCCGGTGGCCTTCTGACCCCGAACGTTTAACCTCCGCCTCTGCCCGTGCGCAGCTCTGCGCGGTCACTGATGACAGGCCGGCCCACGCACGCGCTCTGATCACACCTATCGCGCCATTCATACACGTTTTAGGGCTCCGTGGAGATGGTTCCCAGACCTAATGTTTCGAACTTCGAAATTCGTAAATATAGGGAATTTGTCTTGTTCTCTCCAACGCAGGCGTCATTATAGTCATCATCATCAGCCTATAAAAGTCCACTGCTGGACGTAGGCCTCTCCTATTAACTATGCGTATAGACGCATTAGGAGGTAAATGCCCATAATCGCCACGCTGGGCGAGCGGATTGGCGATCGCAGTAATGTGTGACGTGTGATGACGCTGCTGCCCATCATCAATATTTTGTCAAATAGTGGTCAGTGACACTTCAATCCCTTAGTCGACTCTTACGACACCCGAAGGAGGAGTTGGGGTCATTATAGTGACAGAGACCAATGCTATAAATTCAAAATTCGCGGTAGGGCCTTACATTCTCTTGTTGGCGGAGTAGAATGTATCCAGCTCTCTCTGTCCAACGCTGGTCTATAGTATAAGTATTCTGATGGTATGCATAGTATGGTAATGCTTAAATTCCTAGTCTTTCCCCTTTACTCCCTTCCCTTTCACTCTTGTGAACATATTGGTAAGGCCGAAAGGGACAAACAATATTTCGCGGCTTAACTTAGCAAAGTTAGCAGACGTTTACGAATTTAAGGGGGTTAGTTAGACAATGTCTGATTAATTATTATATTGTTGTAGTTCTTTATTGTCATCAGCTCACGCTTGACCACTGCCCGTTATCGTTCGTGTGTGGGAAGCTTTATTTCGTCGTGCCGGCAAAGCTCGCTTTTATACCAGATCAACTATTTG
>JALPQI010023210.1:0-14417 GCA_025490895.1 Thaumatotibia leucotreta
GGCGCACGCCGCACCGGGATTTCTGTTATAAAAAAATGATAAATTTAAGTCATCCCTGATTTTGAGAAATTATTTAGACCATTTTAGAGTAGTTTTGTGAAAATATATCGTTTTATTTACTTTTTTGCCTCACAGACGTGATGAAAAACATTGTGTGTGCCACGGGCGGTACAAGAATTATGCACAATTTCTTATTTACTACCTTTAATACACAATGTTTAATACGTTTTAGTAGAAAACGCACGGAATACGTTATACTTTTGTTTCCATACTATTGACCTGGGTGTCTACCTACTTAAATTTATTTGGTTCTTTTAAAAGACAAATTAGTAAATCACAAACGTTTCGGGTCACCGGTCTACAGCTTTACCGACTGCGCTATCAAGCTTACCGATTGCGACGAAAATTACCATCATCTTTAATTATTATGACACTTTAGTGAGCACTTAAGGCCAAACCACCGCGGATACGTGGGCAGGAGCGTCGGGAATGCCATAGTAGATGACACACCGCTTGCTAGACACGCGCACGTGTACGCCACGCAAGCGGTATGCCATCTGATATGACATTTACATACGCTACAACAGGCACTCTACGGTACGGCCCAGCCTTTAGGCTGCGGCTCCACTGAGGCGGAGAGGAGCGGAGATGTGCAAAATGAAGAATGTAATTAGTCAATTTTGCATTTTAGGGACTTTACATCTCTTGTTATTATTATTATATTTCAATTTATTTAAAATCAATTTTATGTTTTTTTTTAATGCATGTTAGTTTTAAGATGATGTACCATGATTGTTTGAAAAAATAATTCCCGCCAAGTTTCTTACCGGTTCTTCTTGGGTCAGCGGTGTAGGGTTCGAACCGGAAGTAGTTTCAATACCTAGACGATTCAAAAGAGTTTGTTGCTATTCCAATTTGAATAAAGAATTATTTGACGTTGACTTTGCACAGCTCCGCTCCTCTCCGCCTCAATGGAGCCGCAGCCTTAAGCTCTATTTATATTTAGGTGTTTATTTTACACACAATTACTATAACTATATACAGGGTGTTACACGAGCCACTCAAAACCTTGAACGGGGTGATTTAGTAGGCTATACTGAACAACTTTTACTATGGGGCCAATTATGCAATCTAAAAAAAATTGCCTTTTTCATACATTTTGACCGAACGATCACGACATTTTGTATGAAAGAACCAAATTTTTTTTTGAGATTCTGGGTTAGCTCCATAGTAAAAGTTGTTCAGTATAACTTACAAAATCACCCCGTTCAAGGTTTTCAGTGGCTCGTGTTATACGTTGTATTTTTAACATAGTTTTTTGGTTGTTTATCACCCATTACCTACTAATTATCGTCGGTTGACAGCCAACACTCACTAAGTAACAAATACCTACTTGAAATAAAGATCGTATCTCAGTTCTGATTCAATACTGACATACGACGTTGTTAAGAGTAGTGACAGTTTTTATAGTGAGTTTTGGAACAACCTGCGATATGATATTATGCAAATATGTAATATAATCATAAAACACAACTTACGTATATATATTTTATAAGGAACATAAGCAATTCCTTAGAGTATTATACTTATAGATTCAAACGAATAATATAATTTGTTTGAAATCAATTTTACCCATGAAAATTTTGTGCATGTTTGTGACTCTGTGCGCACTAAAAATATATATATTCTAATGAAAAATATCGACTAAAGTCAATGCGAGTAATACCGTCAATCGGGAAAGTCCATCTACCAACTGAATTTTACCCCTAACTCTAATATAAGACTCATATGACGGACTTTCCTTACAAATAAAATATGCCTGAATTACCCACACTGACATACTTAAACATGGTCGCGAGGATTAGAAAAGGCTATTTTGTGTAATCTAAATAAAGCGTTAATTACACTTGGTCGTTGGCCGCATGCATTGTCTGTTGTCTGGCAACCTCGTACTTTGATTCGGCCACCGCTTTAGGCGAACGACCAAGTGTAATTGCCGCTTAAGATTATTGCTTTCATTTGACCTAAGAAATACGAGGTAAACTTACACGTTCTCCGGGAACACCCTGCATATACCATTTTCACGTACAAATTGCATATGATTTATAACCCTAAATCATAATTATATGGAAATGAATCAAAGCTCTAACAATCTTTTTTTCTCAAACATGCAATGAAATATTGTTGTTACGTTCCTTATAATAGGCTGCGAAGTATGACGTTTCAGGTGCGACTAGGACAAGAGGTCGTTAATGGAATTTAATGCAAATCTTGAAGGCATAGGCCGGCAAAGTGCTCTTTTTTAATTCCTTTCCACATAAATTTGTGGCAACATGACATTCTGCCACTAGGCATATAAAAAAATAAAACTTTGATGTTTTTGTTGTTTATTTCTAGCATGTTTGAGAAAAACACTATAAATATCTCGGTCGGAAATATGCGGTTGCCCGCCTCAGACCTATCCTAGTCTATATGTCTTCGGCCGGCAACCCCTTTCGTCCCGGCCTCTACAGTAATTTACTATTATTAAATATTGCTTTGACTAATGTGTGGAGCCACGGTTTTTCTTGGCTTTGTTCGAATGTAAATATTAAATGCATTTGAATGCATAAGAAAATGATCTGCCTAAAGGTTGACTGGTAGACAGTTTTGACACGTCAGCCTTTTGCACGTTAATATTTTCTATAGTACAATAATGGTAAAATTAACATAAATAAAGGGTTGTCCATTACCACCTTCTTAACCTGTCAAAGGTGCTAACAATAAATTCTACTTATTAGTTCCTAAACTTAGTTTTTTTTTCCTCTAACCACCCATCATACAAGATATAATTTGTCTAGGGTTAAACTCACTTAAGGTACAGATATAATCATACCGTCTCTTTCTTACTCAAACGTTATTGACTCAAAAAAAGAGATGCATATAGCGATTTGTTCCTACCGTTACTGACAAAGTTGGTTTGACAGACTATAACAATATAATTATAGAGAAACTTTCCTTTAGTGCATAGATTTAACAATACAAATGCAACACTTATCTACTTTATTATTTTTTTATTATTAATAGTAATCCGTACGCCATTAGAAAATGAAAAAAATATGAACAAATATGGCTGAATTTCAATAGCATTCGTTGTCTCTGACGTCCGGAAACACGTTTATATATAATTTTTTTACATGAATACTAATAAAAATTTTAATGTATGTGAACTCAAGGTTTAAGTTTTTAAATTAATGATAAGGCCAAAATTGTGTTCTGATAGTGCGTGATTATGAAATAAAGCATTTTTTAGGTTTAATTGTTTTTTCGGTTACTGGCGTACGGAATATACATACATTCCAGTTGAATACCAGGAGGCCTTTTAAAAGGACGTCGGGTGGCTAGAATATAAAATTATTTCTACATTTAATAAACTATTTGACATGATGGGGCGAGTTGTGACGCGGCTCGGGGCGAGTAGTGACGTTAGTGTCATTGGCTAAAGCTGGGGATGAACTTCCTGTAGCGATTGTGCTTGTCTTCGAACAAATTTCTGACAAAGAATACCTGGAAGATATGGTTTATTGATTACTAAGTGCTGTCAAAATGGCCAGTCCATTATACAGTCCATCATACAGTCCAGTATACAGGGTGCTCGCGATGAAACCAAAAGATTTAAATGCTGAATTCCTGAGCATATTTAGAGCATTTAATGTTATATTAAATTTCCTGGACTCGGCTTGGTTACAGCGATAATTAACCTTTTATCGAAATAAAGTTTTTCGACGTAACTCGTCATAAAACTTCTTTTTGATTACAATGCTACCACAATGTGTTCTGATATTACCACACCTTTTGCCTGACAATCAAAAAATAAGAATAGACTTGCCCAAAAAACCTGTCCCTAAAAAAAAATATTCAAAAAATTGTTGTTATCCACTTGAACGTCCACCCGGCGCGACCATATTCCGGTCAACTGTCCGGGTTTTTTTAGCGACGTACGCCCCGCGCTGCGCAGTCACAAGATTTTACAAAAACGTTTATATTTTCTAAACTACTTAAGGTATAATAATAAAAAAAATCAGGAGTATAAATGAAAGTACAGTTATTAAAATACAATGACAGTCATTGTAAAATACCTAATGATTCTTGACTATAATCAAGGTTAAACTTAAGACATCGGTAAAAAAATAAGAAAGATTTTTCTTTGATGACTAATTACAGGAAATTTTGAGCGATGACCCCTTATTTTTATTGCATATTAAAAAAATATACTATTTCACCTTTATAATGATACCACAAATAACACATATAATTTTCAACAAAGTATCAAAATAAATAAATTAGATTACCTCCTCCTTCCAACAAATACACCAAGATACAAAACACCGTAAATATTTTGATGAATCCTGACGTAGTTTGATATATTTCTTATGTTTAAGTATATTAATCTCTTCCTTATAAACCAATCGTCAATATTTATTATATATTTCACTAAACATGGTGTTATATTACTAATAATACGGCTATAAACGTTTACTACCCCAGCTCAAAAATAACCTTCATATTTTAAACTTGACAGGTATCACACTGTCAAAAACTTAAGATGATACACATTATCGTATAGAGCACACGTCCCTGATCATTTTTATGTATAATAACCCCAAAAATATGTAAAATAACGTGAAATACTTACGACATAACTAGGAGTCCTTAGCAAACACTCACAATTGCACGGCAGTTTGACACAACACTTATAATTATAATTTTTTATCGACTGAGTAACGAGCGTACACTGCCATGTATATTTTTTAGCGCAAACTTGTTTATTAGGCTACGTTGTTGCAACAAGGTAATTAGGAAATAATGCCTCTATATTTCGCTACATGCCGTTATAATCAACTGTGTCTCCTTCGACTTCATGGGATAGTATAGTATCCACGAACAGTCTACTGCCTTTTTTGTTTGGATAATATGCTATCATCGGACGTTCAAGTGGTTAAGATATTATTCAAAAAGTAAAAAAAAAAAGTTTTTTTTTTGTGGAATTTGACATTAGGTCTCATAATATTTTTTGTTTATTTTGATGTCTAGCTAGAATGCGTAGTTAAAATCTTTCGGTTTCCTCGTATATAATAAATAGAAACATATACATATGTAGATACTTAAATACATACGACAGCTATGACCAAGAACTGTTAATAATTAGTACTCACTTGTGTGATCCCCACTCCGACCATAAGCAGAATTTGCCACATGGACCATGTCATTACTCTGTAAAAGATAACAACTATTAGGGTAATCTCTTGTAACGACCCTAGCTAAACGAGAACGATGGCCGTTGGGGCGGGAAGGTTCTCTCGTGGCGGCCACGTACCGGAAGGCGCAGCGTGAGCCCCTCACAAGGTGGACTGATGACCTGGTGAAGGTCGCGGGAGTCCGCTGGATGCGGGTGGCACAGGACCGGTCATTGTGGCAATATTTGGGGGAGGCCCATGTTCAGCAGTGGACGACTTTCGGCTGATATGATGATGACGACGATGACCCTAGCTAAGCCGGCAATGACGAAATAAAAAGCGGCCGAGAGTATGTCGGACAGTGCAGGGTTCCGTAGTGATTCAAAAATGGCTGGGCTAATAATTTATGTTCAAAATACTTTTATTTTAAAGCATTCTTTAAGCCTTGATTATGCATGTTTTTACGGGTTTGTAGTAAACTAGGAACCCTTATAGTTTCGCCATGTCCGTCTGTCCGCAGCATAGCTCAGTGGCCGTTAGTACTAAAAGTCTGCAATTTGGTACAGGTACACATATTAAACACGTGAACAAAATAGTAGAGAAAGTTGTTTTACCCCATTAAAAAAAACCTTTCATCTTGTTATCCCACCATACCTTCGTAAAGTGCAAATGATTTTATTATATCGCTGTAATTTTACAATGTAGGGTATCATTGAAAAAGTCTATTAAAAATAATACAAGACTCAAAAGACTTTGTTCTGCGGATTAATGACCAATAGTACATTACTGCAAAAGCCGGGAAGTAAGGTCTTGCAGGCCGAATGGATATATGAGGCATGCAAGCGTCCCGGCTCAAACTTGTATAGTGCTTTTCTCAAATTTGTAATGAAATAAAAAGATCCGTTTTTGAATTTATTGTTGAATGCCAAGGCCATGAGAAAAAGTATACTTAGACGATAAAAAAGGGTCTGTCATACTTCGACGTTCAAAAACAAAGGAATAGTACATTACTACCGAGGCCGCGAAGTGACTGGTTCACTTCACTTCGCGGCCTCGGACAACCCGTCACTTCATGGCCGAGGTATGTATAATGCTTTTCTCAAACATGCAATGAAATGAAACAAAAAAAAATATCTTCATTCTAAGAAATTATAAGTCAACTACATACCTAACTAAGTCTTTGAAACACAACAAAAGTCAAATACTTTTTTTTTATATTTTTAGTCCTTTTGGACAGGCGAAAGCACTAAGCTATATTGCCTTAAAAATCAAATACGATTCCGACGCCTCATTTTTTTTTTAAGTTTGACATGTTTGAAAGGTGCAAATTTTTACTTTTAAAAAGCGGTATTAGACGATGCGGTCTGTTGGGTCCAATTAATCGCATGTGGTGATCGAAGCCGACGGATCGCACTGTATAATACTGCTTTTTAAACATTATTTTGAGTAGTTATTGTACATATTTTAAATTATATAATTTAAATACCTAATTATAACTGCAAGAATTAGCCAATCATTTTTTTTAATACTAATATTACTTACAGATAATTATTGGCTAAAAGCCAAGATGCCAGGTCACAATCCTATGTCAAATGAAAATTAAAAAAGAGGCACTTGCCGGCCTAGGCCGGCAACTAGGTACTTCCCGGCCACTTTTTAGGCACGTAACTACAACATTTCATTGCATGTTTGAGAAAAGGTGCTTTGCAGGCTAAGGCCCGACATTTTGTATGAAATTCCTTGAAATCATTGTTCGCTTGTAGAACCCGAAACTACGTACTTCCTTGATTGATTTGAGGTACGTCATGTAATTTCATTGCAAGTTTGAGAAAAATACAATACAATACCTGGATGCTTAGCCAAGTTGCCAATCGCTAACGCTTAGAGGCGTATCGTAGCTTTCCCTCTCTGTCACTCTTTCATATTAGTGCGACAAAGATAGCTAGCTGCCTCATGTTTACGATTGACGATTAAGCGTTAGCGATTGGCAACTTGTCTAACCTTGTCCTGCCCGTCATACTAAGTTGAAGTTTGTTTATATATTTAATTTAAATTTGAGTATTTTTTTTTGTGATTTTAAATTATGATTTTTATTTAATTTTGGTTTATTATATTGAGTTAATTTTAATTTATATTTTTTTTACTCTTAATGTGCTATGGACAATGTCTGAAATAAATGATTTGATTTGAATACCTGGCGTTCATTTCCTCAGCGAGATTCCTGTCCCTCGCCTCTCTGGCGGAATGTGTTTCTTGCAGATGCCGCGCGGTCGCCACGTTGTCTCTGACGCGCGCTATGGACTCCGATATGTCGCGGACTTTCATTATGTACGACTCTATGGAATTACCTGCAAGTTCAAACCTGCGTGTTAGTATTAGGGTTTCTTTTTGCCTAATGCACAGATTTAGATATTCAGTAGATGAACTAAATAGCATCATTTTTATGGGAACCAAGCGTGCCGACTTTTCAGCTGTCACTGAGACGTCACGGAAGGCATTTAATGATGGGAAAACCCTAAACGATTCAAAGACACCAATGCAGCCGCCCCGCAACAATGCAGCCGTCTCTCTCGTACACATAGATTTTATATCTGTGGGCTCGCTCGCTCACTATTATATTTATTGTAGAACGAACAACACTAGTCGCTAAATTTGACGGACGAATGAGAAATGGGCTGTACTACGAAGTCGAAGCGATACGCGAGAGTATCGCTAGTCTCATATTCATCATCTCTTTAACACATGGTCGATCAAACGCTTAAAGCAAACGCAGCAATGCAATGTAAACACCGGTTTCTAACGTAATTCTATACTTAGGTACATCCTTGGACGCATAAATAAGAATATGGAAAAATGTGGCCTGTGGCCCAATGGTTCACTAGTAGAGAATGCCTTAAGGCATTAAGTCCGCCTTTTGTACTTTTTTATTGTGCAATAAAGTTAAATAAAATAAATTAGACCTTCTACCGCCAACCATCGTTTATTAGGCTGATGAGCTTTTTCCCCTCTTTTATCCTTTAATACGAGCGGGTAAAAACGCATCTTATTCACTTGTGAGCCAAAGTAATCTCTAATTCCTATGGCACGCCTAGTATAAGTGGATCTATATGACCGTAGTAAACATGCGCAATCGGAGCTCACATGTTAAATTGGTCATTTCTCATTGGTGACTTTGTAAGCCATTGGCTATATTTAAGTATCACTACTCTACGATACGTTTCGACATTAAGTTTGAAATGGTTTTTTTAAAGTTAATTTACATTTGGATGAGATTTGTAATCATATTTTCTCTACCTACAATTTTCTCTGCTTTGCCCCAAGGTTGACTGGTAGAGAATGCCTCATGGCATTAAGTCCGCCTGTTCTACTTTAAGTTTTACTTTTGTGCAATAAAGTTTAAATAAATAAATATTTCTTCGCGATAGTGAGGGGGAAAAAGTTGAATTATACTTGACGGCAACGTTTGTTCAAGTCTCGTGCGTTGAAACCTTCGCAATGCTCAAGATTCCAGTCGCTACGCTCGAGGCTCAATTTTGAAATCTTTCGCTAGCTCAGCTCTCAATATTAGCACGAAGGTCAAACAACAACTTTGCCCCCTTGTATAATAAATAACTATTTTACTTGTATGACATATCATTATATAACACACCTCTACCCAGAGTAGAAAAATTTAAATATTTAGGACATTGGGTGACGGAAGACCTCAGCGATAATATTGACATAGAAAGAGAGCGTAGGGCGCTGGCCGTTCGTTGCAATATGCTATGCCGCAGGTTTGCTCGTTGTACAGTTCCAGTAAAGGTAACGTTATTCAATGCATACTGCCAAACTTTTTACACTTGCAGCCTGTGGGGTAGCTTTACGCAGCGAGCGTACAGCGACCTACGAGTACAATATAATAATGCCTACAGGATGTTGATGGGTCTGCCTCGCTACTGCAGCGCCTCGGGAATGTTTGCGGAGGCGCAAGTAGATGGGTTCGACGCAATCATGAGAAAGCGATGTGCCTCCTTATTAAACCGTTGGCGAGGCAGTTCCAACAGCATCCTGAAGGCGTTAGTAGATAGGTGGGACTCTCCTCTACTGCAGAGATGGACTAAGCTCCACACTTCTTAGATATAATATTATTTTATTAATTAGTATTATTTATTTTTAAATATGTAGTAGTTAGTTATATGGACTACGTCCGAAATAAAAGTTGTTATTATTATTATTATTTATGTTTATATCTTTATATTTCTCTCCAGAAGGAGGGTGCTTTACTTCTATACGAGCGGGCTTTTGGCCAAACGCGTATAGAAGGGTTTATGATTATATTCTGTATATTACCTACTGTTCTAAGCTAAGAAATTTACGCACTATCCGACATGTATTCATGTTTATTATTATAGGGAAAGATATCGTTTTTTGTTATTGCCTCCTCCTTTACCATTAAAATGAACACTTTAAGCATAGGCATTATAAAAGGTATTAACTATATTAATCAAAATCCCGCACATGGCGACTTTCATGGGCGTCTCGACGATACAAAGTTGAAAAGGTTAATCTGTTTTGGAACCAATGAAAACAAATTTTGTTGTTGACAAATTGAAGGCATGTTTACAAAAACAACATAACAGCATTTTTTCCAAATTTGAGTTTTTGATGTCATACTGCTCGTCATCAAAGGAGCTACAGAATGTGATTAAAAATTGTCTAGAAACTTTCCCGTTTGGTAAAAAAATTTAAAAATTTTATTTCCCATATTAAACTGCACTAAAATTGTCGAATAAAACTGCAGCATTGATACTCAAAGTAAACCATATTCTAAATCTATATATATAAAAGAAGAAGCTCCCTGATAAAGATGCACGCACAGCCTAAACCCCTGGTCCTATAGACTCCAAATTTGGCACGTAGGTTTCTTTTATGGTGTAGACGAGCACTAAGAAAGGATTTTATAAAATTCACCTTCTAAGAGGTTGAAATGTGGGTCCAAAGTTTGTATGGCGAAATAAGATTAGTTGAACTATTTGATCCGAAACTTCGCAAAAGTATTCTTTAAAGTAATTGAGTAAAGGTATGTTAAAGGTTTTTTGAAAATTCAACCCCCGAAAAAAGGTAAAAAGGGTGACGAAGTGGAAAAATCAAGTTGGGTATCGTTTCTATGATTTATGATTTATCGGGACGTAGATCACGAATACAATAACGATTTTAAAATTTAACGCGGCGGACGTGAAATACTATGTTCACGGTTATGGTGTGACGGGGTAAAATTCGAAAAAATTATTCAGTTTTATTATTTATGTTTATTTCTGGTTCTAGAGATTCCAAATTTAGCGCGTAGGTTTCTTTGAGGATGTAGGGGTGCTCTAAAGAAGGTTAAGTCGAAATCCACTCCCTAGAGGGTGCAATGGGGGTCTAAAGTTTGTATGGCGAAACAAGATTAGTTGGACTATTTTGTCCGAAACTTCGTAAGAGTATTTATTCTTCAAAGTAATAAAGATATATTTCAGGTTTTTTGAAAATGTAACCCCTGAAAAAGGTAAAATGGGTTATGAAGTGAAAAAATCAAGTTGGGTATCGTTTCTATGGTTTACCGGGACGTAGATAATAAAAACAAACGATTTTAAAATTTAACGCGGCGGACGTGAAATACTATGTACACGGTTATGGTGTGATGGGGTTAAATTCGAAAATCAATATAATTAGGGTTCCAGGTGCCAAAATGGCAAAAACGGAACCCTTATAGATTCGTCATGTCCGTCTGTCCGTCTGTTCCGTCTGTCCGTCTGTTACAGCCGATTTACTCGGAAACTATAAATGCTACAGTAATGAAATTTGGTTACGATATGTGTTGTATGAACCGCTACAGGATTATGATACTATATTGTAAAAAAAACCATTGGGGTGGGGGCCATACATGTAACTGAGGGATAGAAAAAAATTTTTAGTTGTATATAAGCGTGTGGGGTATTAATAGAAAGGTCTTTGAAAATGATATGAAGGTTTACAAATCTTATTTTTATTTAAGCAAATCGTTTTCGAGATCAGCTCTCAAAGTCTGAAAAATGTGTCCCCCCCCCCTCTATTTTTTAAACTACGCGATATAAAATTCTAAAAAAATTTATGTTACGCACATTAATATTATTTCTTATAGTTTTTGAGGTAGGTTGATTTAACCGTATTTTTTTAATGATAAATTGATAATGGTACGGAAACCTTCGCGCGCGAGTCCGACTCGCACTTGGCCGGTTTTTTTATTAGGTATTTATGTTCATTTCTGGTTCTAGAGATTCCAAATATAGCGCGTAGGTTTTTTTGAGGGTGTAGGGGTGCTCTAAAAAAGGTTAAGTCAAAATCCACTCATTAGAGGGTGCAATGGGGGTCTAAAGTTTGTACGGGGAAACTTGACTATTTTAACTGTTTTATCCGAAACTTCACTGGAGTATTCCTAAACATAAATGACTAAAGACATGTTTTAGGTTTTTTTGAGAATTCAACACTTGAAAGTGGTAAAAAGGTTAAACAGTAATAAAATAACATGGTTATCGTTTCTATAGTCCATCGTGTCGCTGTACCGAGGTGTACGTGAGATACCATCTCCTCTGTTATGGTCTCATATACGGGCTTGCGGGTTATGAGAGGGGTATCGTTTTTGTATTTATTTCTGATTCAAAAAATTCTAAATATAGCATGTTAACCAACGTTAATAACCTTTTAAGTTTTCCTGAGTTTTCACGCGATAGTAATCAAAAGTACATATATCTGTGTATTTTTGATCCAATTGTGTAAATCGATGTCGCCATAAAATAAATCTCGTCATTTTTGATCCAATTGTGTAAATCGATGTATCGGGATCCCAGAGGTTTTTATTAACAAACTGCAAAAAAGGCTGTTCAATTTCCGTTTCGATATTGTCCGTCATAAAAATCGATGGTAATCTGAAGTTCTGACTGATCTGTTCATCATAATGAAGCAGAAGTCAAATTTGCAAGAAACGGTAACAATATTGACTTACTTCAAATGTTAATCAGCTCGGCTACTTATGGTCATCTTTGTAAGGCCTGAGAAACGACAAATGATAGTTTATCATCAAAACACAACAATCACCTATGTGAGAGTGTATGTAAACTTTTAATGATAAAAAACATTTGTCGGTTAGGTACCAAATGGTAAAGATGACCATAATACGATAACGGATTTTGATAATAATCGATATCTGAAATGTCAAAACGTTTCAAGTAATGAATTTGAGGTCAAATTTGCACAAAATGGTCGGCACCTTGAATTTATTTAGTTTGAATCCGACCTTAACCCTTTAACGGGCAAGACTCAAAAAAATCGTGGATTTAAGCCTCAACGCCATTATACAGTACGAAAAATTCTCTACAAGAAAAAAATACAAAAATATAGTGCTATAGGGTGGTCGTTTTTGAGACCGGTGCCATTGATTTAGAATATATAAGTGGATCCCCAAACGGCTCAAAAAAATGGCCCCAAAAAATGGGCTGCAGAAGTAAATATTGCGGTCCTTTTGCTCCGCTATTCAGTTCTGACAGTTGACATTTGGTCACCTTACGGTATAGCATCATTATTCCTTAAACATAAAAAATTCTACTATTTTGCGGTGTTGTTCGCAAATTTGACACTTATTGCTCACTTCACAAAGTTTTTTATTCTTTGAGTTTTTTTATTATAGTTTATTGTAAGTGAGCGTTATTAGCTTCAACTGAAACATGATAGAAATGACTTTTAGTGCCACTTTTCTTGGTTTTTTTGTTTGGCTCTGTGCGTCCATTTATTATTTAATGTCATTGACCGGTGCCCTAAAAAGGGTTAATAAAAATCGGTATCTTAGGATCCAAGGGGGTTTTTCATAACGATTTTGAGGTAGGTATAAAAAGTGAGAAGCTATCACATCTAAAATTTGTAGACCTTGGATTTAATATTGATAAAAATCGATACCTAGAAGATGAAAAATTCTTCATATGGAATTTGAAGTCAAATTTGCAAGAAAAGTTCGCCATTTTGAATAATACGACCGTGATAAAAAATTGATAGAAGGCGGCCGAACCGTGGGTAGAAGCACCATCCGCCACACTTAAATCGGTTAAGGCAAACGCGAGATAATCGCGGGGAACCATTAACACGCAGTGAATAGATATTAGAACGCGGGCGAAGCCGCGGGTCACTGCTAGTAGACTTATAAAATGGGGAATATTAGCGTATACGACATTTTTTTTTTTCAATAAAAAAAATCTTTTTCCAAAAATGTGCATCAAGTTTTCCACAAAAACAAAATAACTGCTCAAAATTTTACAAAAACAACGTAAGTGGCTTATTTTAATTTTTCCGAAAAAAGTAATGAGCCGAAACACAAATAAAAGGGGAATCTTAACTTAGTGGTTATATATCTTTACAGTTTCTGAATATTAAGCTTTAATGAATGTTATTTAAAAAGGAATTTAGTTTTATCGCTCTCCTGTAAAGTTATGCTCAATGTAGTTATGTTGTTTTTGTAAACATCGCTTCACATCACATCACATCATCAGCCTAGTTCATAGTTCATAGTTCATTTATTAATAATAATTCATATTACATGTCAATTATAATAAAAAAAAATAAAAATAATGAAATGTGTATAACAACTACAAGCAAAATTTGTAGAATTATATAAACACAAATACAAACAGAATAATTAATAAATTAATAATATCCATAAATCGCAATTGTCAATTAAATACATAAAAATGTCAACATATTTAAGTACATCTGTACTCAACGAATTCGTTAAAGCTGTAAAAAGTGTGCTCGATAAGCCAGATTTTTAGCCGCGATTTAAAGGCGGCTAGGGACGGTGAAGCGACAACATGTTCCGGCAGTCTGTTGTACACTGCAGGGCCCATCACGTGAGTGAGCTTAGCAGACTTGGACAGTTTATGTGCCACACCGACGAGTCTGTTGCCATGGCGCAAGAGTCGCTCGTGGCCGTCCGCCCGACTTGAGTACTCTTTAAAGTGACACCGCACATATATGGCGACTTGTAATATTACCATGGAAGGTAGTGTGAGTATTCGTAAGTCCTTAAAATACTGTCTTACTGACGTTTTTTGGTTCACTTGTACAATCGCTCGGACAGCTCTCTTCTGCATGCGAAAGGCGCGCTCCCACTCAGCGGAGCGGCCCCACAGCTCTACACCATATTGTAGAAGCGAGTGT
>JALPQI010023212.1:0-15770 GCA_025490895.1 Thaumatotibia leucotreta
GCTACTGTATTAAAATGAGCGAGTAATGGGCTAAAAAACTAGTTTATCTAACATCTACGATTACGCAGAAATAATTACGAATCCTAGGTCCAGTTACACTGGTGATACGAGATCTCTACTCGCCTGTGAGTAGCCGACAAATAAGAATAGGACTACATGGACTGGACAACCCCAAAAGACAAAAAGTCGTAAGTGACTGTATATCCTTATCTTGTTACGACTTTTTGTTATTTTCCATAGGGCAATACGTATACATTATCGATATTTAAATAGTACTGATATTTCATTAGCGTTAAAGGCGGGAAATTTGAAAATTTTGATTGGCTGTTCGATTTTTAACGGTTTCTACTGACTAGCAAATAATAATAACGTAAAACTTTGTCAACCGACTTCATAAAGAGGTTCTCAATTCATCTGTTAGTTTTTATTTGTATGTGTATAACGCGATTACCCGGTCAATTCAATTATGAACCGATTTTGATTTTCCTTTGTTCAAAAGTGTATACTCACGAGGTGGTCCTATTGGATTTTGGTTCTGATCTAATGATGGGATCCGTGCGGAATTGAGGGAACTCCTTAATTTCGAAACGCACTTGTATGGTGATTTCGGTGTTTTTTTAAGAACCTTGAGTAGTTCCATGAGAAAGCCACAATTTAGGACAAGTGGACCTGATAGTAGAAAACCAGAGATGGCATTTCATTTCATTTCATTTCATTTATTTATTCAAGCCATCAAGTTACACATACAATATATAATATAATAATATGTCACCTGATACCCTGTCAGGGCACAGCAGAACTCTTAAGACTTAACTAAAACTAAACTACGATACCTATATTAACAACAACATTATTATTCATTTGATTACATTCACATATATCTAGATAAACCAATATTATTTTTATTACTATTTCTTCATAATTTAATTTAGATGTCAAATAGTTACGTACATAAACAATATTTTGATGTCTTACAAAATGCAAAAAAATTACATGTTAGATATTTGAAAGTAGGTACAAACTAAGTATCACCAAAGTAATCCTCTAACTTGTAGTAGCACTTTTCTAATACATAGTTTTTTAATTTATTCAGGAACACTTTATTATTTTCCTCTGCTTTAAGGTTGTCACATAATTTATTGTATATTTTTATTGCCATGGCATGTGGACTAGTACTATGCAGTTTCAATTTTGATCCTGAGACTGTAACCAGGTTGTGTTTGAACCTAGATTGATACCTGCGGGTCTGGTCAAGTACAGATGTGTAGAGGTTTGGATTTTTCCTAATAAATTTGCATACCTCAAAAATATATATGGAAACTAAGGTTAACATCTTAAATTCTTTAAAGTAAGAGGCACAACTCTCTGGACTTTTTATGTTAGCTAGAATACGTACACACTTCTTTTGTAAGAGAAAAAGGTCATTGGAATCTGTACTGTTTCCCCATAATATTATTCCGTACGTAAGCCACGAATATGCATAGGAATAATATGATGTAAGTGCAGAGTTGAAATCTGTAGATCTCTTAATTTCTCTCAAGGCATATACAAATGTTGATAATTTAGTTTTGATTTTAGCAATATGTTCCTTCCAGTTAATATTTGAGTCGATAACAAACCCTAGTAATGTTGCCGAGTCAACACAATCCAATTTCATATCCTGAAAATTAACATCTAGAGGTAATGGTTGCTTTTGGTATGGCCTAAATACAATTATTTTAGTTTTGGATACATTTAATTTTAAATTGTGATCTTCCATCCATTCATGTATTGAGCCCAAGATCGACTCAATATGCTGATTTATATGAGTGTTGTCTATACACGAGGTTAAAATTGAGATGTCGTCGGCGAAGAGAACACAATGTTGGTCTATTATTTTTGGAATATCATTTATATAAATTAGAAAAAGCAGGCATCCGATTACACTTCCCTGGGGGATGGAATATGTAACGGGCTGCGGATTAGATTTGAAACAAATTATTTCCCCCGTTGTTTCATCCAAGTATTCAACAGCAACAAACTGTTCTCTATTTTTGAGATAAGACGTGAGCCATTTGTGTGCGGTACCCCTTATTCCTATCCCGTAAAGTTTATTTAGTAATATGTCGTACTGGACCATATCATATGTCGTACTGGCATAAAGGTGCGGTTAAACTAAAAGAGCATTCGCTGTTCTAGCGCCCGTTCTAAGAAATCAACCAATCACGTTTTGTGTACCGATCGAATTTCGTAGAGTGGGAGGTTAGAACAGCGGATGCTCTTTTAGTTTAACCGCACCTTAAGAGGAAGTGCTCTATTATTCGCAGTTCTGTCAACCAATTTGAAAATATTCTTCATTTATTTTTAAGAATAAACCTCCACTGCAGTATCTTTTCATTTTAATCTGATCTAATGATGGAATCCATGACGAACTGAGGGAACTCCTCAAATTTGAATGGCACATTGATGGAGATTTGAGGGTTTTCTTCAGTACCTAACTGGAGCATTTTCTCACGGAAACTGCTATTTTGGACAAGACCTTTTTTTTTACCTAAGGATGAAGACCAGGAAAGGCTTAAGTGGAGTCCACTTAAGCCTTTCCTGGTCTTAAAAAGGAAAGTAGTTACTTTGTAACTTGCAGTTCTGTTAACTCTTTTTTATGTAGGCAAACGAGCAGACGTACCACTTGATCGTAAGCGATTACCGTCCCGTCCGTACTTACAAGCAGCACATACAATCAATATAAATAGTAGTAGCAATTAATATAATAAATAGTAAATAGCAGTAGTGATCAAATAAAAAACAGGTGACCAGATGGTAAATTTATTAACACTTTTAATAATTATTCTTGTTTAACATTTCAACAAGTCCATAACGATAAAACAATTTAGAACCAGGCCCTCAATTCGATCGATTCATATTGCATTATTTAGTTCTGAATTTGTACTATTTTTGCGGAAACCAATTGACTTGTCCAGTAGCTTCGATCCATTTATTTTATTTCAGCATCGTTTGGGAATCTGAAAATGTAGAAAATATATACCTAGGTATGAAATGCACATCGGTTAGTAATACTGTATTAAAATCCGATTTATCGCTTAATACTCAGTAAAAATGTATAGTTATACATTTATACTTATACATTTTTTACTTGATTACATTCCTTACTAATAATTAAATATCGAACGCTGATATATCATAACATTAACATTATCGATATAAATATCGACTTTGGACAGCCTGTGAGTAGCGAACCTTGTTTGACATTTAGAGTAGCGAATGTTCTAGAGAAATGTATACAATCTTAACAAAAGATTATGAACTCTATTCTCTGAGTAATAAAATTGAATTTGAATTACAAACGTACGTAAATAATAGACGAAGCAACATGTTTTTGTGTTTATTGAATTAAAATACAAAATAATACTTAACGGTGGTAGGAAATACCTCCAGGTGAAATATTTTTTTGTTGCTGTTATTTCTGCAGCTCAGTACAGCACAATACGGCATTGTTTATTTAATAACCGATTTTTTAGTCCCTAGCACACGCGCGATTAGAACGTTCAATTTCTGACACGGCCAATCACGTACTAATCATAAGTGAGCGTGAAGTATGAACTCCGCATCATAGTAACGGCGACACGGGAACGCCTACTTGCCATCTCCATTTACTCCGTGATTTCATTCATTTCATCATCACGCTCTTTCAGAGCACAATTTTTAGATTTATGAAACGAAAAAAATAAAAATATTAATTGAAAACAAAGTATCACAATACACTTAGTTGAACATTGGTAAACCTCGCGTTAACATAGGTAGTGAAAGTTAAAGTTATTGATATTTATTAAAATTAACTGGAAAATAAATATACGAACGTGTTTTACGACATTTGTCAAAGACAACAAATTCTTTTGAAAGTCAGCCATATTTGTTTACATATTTTCAGTTTCTACTGGCACACGGTATAAAGAAATAGCCTAATTGTACGTATTGTCTTACATCTTTATGGACGCGTACACCTGCCTAATGTCTTTTTTGCTTCAAGAACCAAGTAAACGCAGATGTTTCTCCGTAAATACCAGTATAGTTAACTAAAGACTTTCCGCAAACATAAAAAACGTACATTTTGAGTTTTTCTCTGTTTTTTTTATTTACTAATACTTGGAATTCAATAAATAAATATATTGGAGCAACTCACACAAAATGACCTATTCTCACGGTAAGCTCAATTAAGGCTTGTGATGTGGGTACCAGGCGACGATATATTTAATAAATGGATACATATAGCTACCTAACTACGTAGCTATGACCAAGGAACAAAATATTTGTGATACTTAAATACACAAATTTGGCCTTGTGGCAACGGCATCAGCAGTAAGAAAACATTTATCACCACCCCAACTCTTCCCGCGGGTGTCGTAAGAGCCGACTAAGGGATCGAAGTGTTCTTTAACAGGAAACTGATAATGGGCAGCAGTCATCATAGTGGACACATTACTACGTTGGCTAATCCGCTTGCTCAGCGTGTCGATTATGGATTAATAGGAGAGGCCTACCAGCAGATTGAGATACGCTGATGATGATAATGAATTAAAATGTCAGCGTTAATACACTCTTTCTTTTCTGTTCTCTGTCTTTTCGCCGTAAATTGTATTGCCGAATTTCTCTCCCCAACCAACTACTCGCAGAAGTGTCATTTGGCCGAATTTCATTTTCCAACTTTACTAAATCCAACCTAACCTAACCCAACTATGGGGTTGGGAAATGAAAATGGTTGCGAAATAATTAATTGCCAAATGTTATTCGGCCGAATCACACTTCTGCGAAAAGTTGGTTGGGAAAAGAAATTCGGCAATACAATTTACGGCGAAAAGGCGGGCGTTAATACAGACATTGGGGTTTACCATGACGTACCTACTAATGTGCTTCACTTTAGTTCGAGAGAAAGGGACAAGGCTATACGAGTCGTATATCTCTGCCCCTTTCCCTGAACCTAAACTGAATCACATTAATACGTCATAGTAACCCCCATTATCGATGTTATACATTTACCTTTAAGCAGTATGTTGTCTAATTACTTAATTAACCTCACGACACCTAAAACTCTTCCAAACACGATCCCATTAAATCTGGAAACCATTTGTAAGTCCATTTTAAGACCCTCCCAATTAAGCGACCCTCTATTATACACACCTGGCGTTAAGCTACGACGGGAAAGTGAACATTGCCGGCCGATGTTCATTAATGGCTTGTTTTAATTGCCGCGCCTTTTTCTTGTTTTTCCTGGCCAGCTCTTCAAAGTTTCTAATGAGAACACGTAGACACTTTAGAATAGGATTCTTTAAATAGAATTCTTCAAAGATTTTTAGAGATAAAATGTTATAAAAGAAAATAATTAATATTGTATGTCATATACATACCAAAGAAAAAACGACTAAGATCACCAACGTCCGAGGTGGGGATCGAACCCACATGCTCAGCTTTCGCGGCTGATGCCTGCACCCCTCGGCCACTCGGTCTTAATCTTAATACGTTCAAGAAATTGATTGATTTAATACAGATACCTACAGACGCCATAAAATACACCGTGGGCTGTTTAAGCCCGACCGATTTTAACAGTGTATCCCTGACCTCATTTAGAAACTATAATGTCGTATAAACTTTTCTGGATATCGCCTATTTAGTTTCAGAGTTATTACCAATTAAAAAAGACATACTTTCTAATTGTTACTCAGTTCCAAAGGTCTTTTTAACGGTGTTGGTGCCATTATAATAGAAAGATAATAGTCTAACTAATCTCATTAATAAATGTTAAAAAGTGAGAAATAAAGCTTAAAAATTAGGTTTTTGTAAAAAAAACGTTACTTAACACTCATTTTAAGTGCCAGTGTTATGAATAACAATATTTACTTTTTATTTTAAAATACATTCAAAAATAGTAAAAAAAAAATTAAATACAAACGTAACTTAAAGGACCAGTTTATGTATTACACAAGAAAAAAATATTGGAACGAAAAGAAATTGAGAGAAATTTTGTAGGAAAGTATGTAGTCGTAAATATAAAACAGGAGTTAATAAAGCACAAAATTATATTTTTTGATTGACTGTGACAATATAGTAAAAGAAAGATCTCGTCTGAAAACCTTAGCGGAACAGAGTGTACAGTGGGAAGATAAATACAAGGAAGTGAGAACGGAAGCTAAAAAAGTTATTAGGAGGGCTAAGCGTTCCTTTTTGGAGAACATGGTCCGAGACATGGAAACTCTCATGAGAGCAAATGAGTCCAGAAAATTTTATAAAGAAGTAAGATCATGCAAGAAAGGGTATCAACCTACAACACAAATGCTTGAGGACGAAGAGGGTAACCTAGTTACGGACACCGAGGATAGGAAGACACACTGTCGACGCTACTTTGAGGACCTCTTGAACTGTCCTTCATTAGCTGAAAACGTATCCACAACCGTGCAACACAACAATAGCGATGTAGAACCCTTAACTTTCAAGGAGGTACAAAAGGCTGTCATGAAGCTCAAAAATAACAAAGCCCCTGGGATTGATGGCCTACCTGCGGAATTGTGGAAATACGGTGGAGGTATTGTTCAATCCAAGCTGTATGAGTTGTTGCGTGCAATCTGGGACACTGGAAGGCAGCCGCAAGAGTGGAACATGGGAGTCATCTGCCCTGTCCATAAGAAAGGGAACAAGAGAAAATGCTCAAATTACCGTGGAATAGCATTGCTACCTACTGCGTACAAGATCTTATCCTACATACTGCTTAGGCGACTAGAACCGTACGCGGAAAAAATCCTCAGTGACTATCAGTGTGGGTTCCGGCCAAATCGCAGTACCATTGATCAAATATTTCTTCTCAGGCAGCTAATGGAGAAACGGTGGGAGTACGCACAAAGCATCCACGTTTTATTCGTAGATTTCGCCAAGGCTTACGACAGTATAGATCGCGACGCCCTCTACCACATATTAAGAAACTTCGAGATACCATGTCAGCTTGTCAGACTAATCGAAACTGCCACAAGGAACAGTTGTATGAGAGTGCGGGTGGGAGGAGATCTAACGGAAGCCTTTGTCGTCGCTACGGGATTGAAGCAGGGTGATGCGCTGTCGCCGATGCTTTTTAATTTAGTTCTAGAACACGTCCTGAGAAGAGTCTTAGCTTTAGAAGTGGGACCCGAACTAAATGGAAAGCATACGGTGATAGGATATGCGGATGACCTGGCACTATTAGGCAAAACTAGCTCCGAGGTTGGTAAGTCAACTGAGATCCTCGAGGAAGAAGCGAAGAAAGTGGGCCTAAATATAAACCACGACAAGACCCAATATCTCCACATGAGGCGCTATAAACGCACACGCGCAGCACCAGCGGATCTACATGTTGGCGATATCGTATTTAAGGGGGTAGATAGGTTCAAATATTTAGGCTACACTGTAACGGATACCAACACCAGGAGCGAAGAAATAGATGCCCGTGTGCATAACGCGTTACGATGCAGCGCTGCCTTGCATAAGGTATTAACGTCCAGGCTTCTCAGTAGACGCACTAAGATCCGCATTTATAAGACCGTGATACGCCCAATTTTAACATACGGATGTGAGGTCTGGACGTTGACACTTAAGGAGGAATACCAGCTCTTAGTGGCGGAACGAAAAATCCTCAGGAAAATCCTTGGCCCAACCCAAAGATCCGATGGCAGTTGGAGGGTCCGCAAAAATGCCGAAATTGAAGAACTTGTCGCTGAACCGAATATCATCGGTACTACTAAAGCTCATCGGCTGCGATGGCTTGGCCACCTCGAACGAATGGGAGATAACCGTGCCGTCAAAAGAGCCTACGAGGGTAAACCAGAAGGTAGACGTCCGGTCGGCCGCCCCAGATATCGTTGGGCGGATGCTGTGAGGGCTGATTTAAACGGTCTTGGCATTGACCAGTGGCAAAATGTCGCTCAAGACCGTGATCAGTGGCGTTCTCTCGTATTGGAGGCCAAGACACACTTTGGGTCGCTGCGCCAGAGGAGTAAGTAAGTAAGTAGGATTGAGTGTAATTTTATTTTATTGATTGAACTAAATTGCATTATTACTCGAATAATTACTTGAATGAGGATTAATACCAATGTACAAACAATTATTTCATTACTCAATTAGTACGCAAATTATGTAGCAATTTAGTGATTAACCTGACTGGTTAAATCAATTAATTAACATTGCTATGACTAAACCGGTACTTCTGCTTAGGTGGTCCATACAGTCAAAATCAGATAAATTGGACCAGGGTGCTCAGAAGTATAAGCAATGGGGTGGCCCACGTTTGTATGGATTTTTTTAAATGGGGCATCCTCTTATTTTGTAACACGTTGATAAAATATACCAAGTTTCGTCATTTTGTCTCAACTCCAAAGCGGTACTCAATGCCTTCGAAAAACAATACTTTATGAATCACAAAATAAATAAATATGTTATATTTATGATTTTTATGTCAGTGATTGCTTTAATACTGTTTCAAAACGGTATTTATAAGTCATGAAGGTAAAAATACATCTATTTTTATTTTGTATGTTATTATTAATTCGTTTGACTTTTGGAGGAAGAAATAGAAATAAATATTAATTTCTAAGTACTTTGTTAGACAAGCCGTGTTGTTATAGGGTTCGAGCGAATGTTCAGATATTTTGGACCACCGTGACCGTTCCGATATCTCATGGAAACTATACAAGTTTTTGAATTTTCTTTCTTATCTTGATCGAGGCTGGTTGAAATACTATGATAGTATGACAAATCGTGTGTATAGAAGCTCGAGCTTAACCAAGCCACACTGAATGCGTGTGCGTTGCGTGCGTGTTTGAACCGTCAGAAATGTCATAGTAGATGGCACACCGAAATATGACATTTTCATACGCTACAAATGAAAATGAAGTTTCTTATACACACGATTTGTCGTACTATCATTATATCAACAATTGATATCCACAAGTGTTTTACGGTAAAGAAAAACATCGTTAGGAAACCTGCATACACCTGCGAAAAAAATCAAGTGAAGTCCCCAACAAGTACTGGGCTAGCGTTGGGACCACGCAAAATAGGCACGTCTGATGTTGGTTAATGAAGAAGGTTTTTATTAATATTTTCTTCGGTTACCGCGAGGATTACACATGAAATAAAACTATGAAAACGGATAAACTTTAACAGAAATGTAACAGATTAATTAAAAATGGGCATACACGTATCACCAATATTTTCGTTACACCCTGTACAAGGCTCATCATTTACCACACATAATATACGAGCAAATAGCGTGGAATAAATTTCAACGCTAATTATCAGTGGTTGCGGTAATGAGCGCAAAATAATTGAGTATTTATTTCTGTGCAATCGTGAAATGTACCTACACGTTTTACGTTTGCAACCAATTAACTGAACTATTTTAAATAAATGATTAAAATCGCACAATGTATCGCCCCATTTCCGTTTTGAAAACAAATAACAATATCACTTTAAATAGAACAAACTATCTCTACATTATGTACAAAAAAATGTCTTTATTGATATAAAATATATGAGTTTCAGGTGGAAAAACAGAATCACATCATCAGCTTATGATAGTCCACTGCTGAACGTAGGCCTCTCCTATTAAATATGCGTATACTCGTAGACGCATTAGGAGGTAAATGCCCGTAATTGTCACGTTGGGCAAGCGAATTGGCGATCGCAGTAATGTGTACACTATGATGACGCTGCTGCCCATCAACAATATTTTATCAAATAACGGTCAGTGACACTTCCATCCCTTAGTCGACTCTTACGACACCCGCAGGAGGAGTTGGGGTGGTGACAGAATACGTGTCCATTATTTTTTCATGTTCTATCACATTATTAGCCTATCGCAGTTGACTGCTGGACGTAGCCCTCTCCTATTAATTTATCGTTACGGCAATAAACGCGTGTTCAGATATTATTGAACGCTCCGGACATTATGATATATTTGATGATGACTGTAAAGTCCATTTCAAATACGAAGGCCCGATTCCACTTGACAAAGTCATTAGGCGTCAACAATAGGATCAGTGGTAACAAAATATACCTGGCAATATCCTTTTGTGGCGTGATATTTTATGCATACATCGGTGTATGACACGTGCCAAATTGTAGTGGACCAATTAAATGACAAATGTTTCGAGTGGCATCGGGCCTTCGTATTTGAAATGGACTATACCTTTCCTCATTGTTAATAGCTACAAATAATAAGTGTAGTTTTTTTGGAATTCCATAACGCACTTCATAACAACATTGTACTTCTGCACCTTTGCGTGTGAGAAATTAGCATCTACCCACATTATTCACATTCAGAATGCTAATTTATGGAGGTCTGAAATATAAACTTTTCCCACTGGTACTCTCCATGATTTAACATTATAATTCTCAACGCGTTCATTACTTGCAATACGTGACAGTAAAGATCAAGCTACACCAGACGCGTGTGTACTTTGGAATCTAGAGTGCCTAAGCTAGATTACAAAGTACACATATAAAAGTAATCGAACGGAGCAACTCTGCTTACGATACATAAGTAGAAGTAAAATAACTTATTTAGGTAGTAACTCTTTCAATATGAAAATTGATGTTTTGTATTATACCAGAGAGGCAAACGTATTATTATTATCTCCTTTATTTATTATTTTTCTTAGGTTAGGTATTTTTATAATATGATTATTGATTATAAAAGTAAAATACAATAAAACATACAAAACCAATACAAAACATATAAACACACTATAAAAAACCTAACCTATTATTATTATTATGAACGCTTAATGTAGTGTCCCACTGCTGGGCAAAGGCCTCCCCTCTAAGTTTCCAATCGTCCCGGTTTTGAGCAATCTGTAGCCAGCCGTTGAGATACGCGAGGTCGTCCCTCCACCTCCTCCTGGGTCTGCCAGCTGCTCGCCTGTCTTGTGGCACCCATTCCGTGGCTATTTTAGCCCACCTATCTGGGTGCTTGCGGCAGACATGGCCGGCCCAGTTCCATTTAAGCTTGGCGGTCTTGACTCCAACATCAGCAATACAGCAAACATATTAACTAAACAAAACTTTCTACACGTTGTAGCAATTTTTTATGTTAGTAATCATAAAAGAAATACGTGCAATAACCTCGGACTACCAACAACATCTGTTGTCAAAACAACCTTATAAATCGCCTATACGACCTACAATAACACAATAAGGTTACCAATAACAGAATTATGTTATGTCTCGTTGGAATCAAACAAACAAGTCTAGATTTTGTACTGACATGCTTTGTTGCTTGCGATAGGCTGAATTGTCATGCAAAATAATCATTAAAATAAATAACGGCTGTGACAGACGGACATGACGAATCTATAAGGGTTCCGTTTTTGCCATTTTGGCTACGGAACCCTAAAAAGACTTCAACCGACTTCTCCAAGATCCCATCATCAGACCCCGACTTGCGAGGACTTCCTCCAGCGAGGAAATGTGGCTAGTGTTAAGCCGCGTTTTCACTTAGTATTCTCAGCGAGCATTCGCTTGTTCGTGGGCTAACGGACGAACATTTTGCTATGTGAATTATTGTTTTCATCTGCCCAAGAACGAACGAATGCTCGCTCAGAACATTAAGTGAAAACGTGGCTTTACGGACACTCTCTCACAAGGAAGCGATTTGGGGGATGTGTATTATTACGTACCTGTACGTATTATTTTACTTTTCAGAATGTTTTTTTTTTCATGAATGTACTTATTATTCTTCTTCTTCTACCTAGCGTTATCCCGGCCTTTGCCAGGGTGCGCTTTCCTGTTACATTTCCTCCACTTTTCGCGATCCTGGGCATCTTCTACTGTACTGTAAGCCTATTCACACTTATTATTATTACAATTTAAAAAATCTTAATTGATGCCATCAAACTAACATTTTCAAGGGAATGTAAAACCTTAATTTATTAATAATAATAAATAAATATTTTTGGACATCTTTACACAAACCGACCTGGTCCCACGGTAAGCTTAATTAAAGCTTGTGGTGTGGGTACCAGGCGACGATATTTATAATAGAATTTAGTAACTTAAATACATAGATAGCAATGACCAAGAAACAAATATTTGTGATAAATAAATACACAAATAATGCCCTCGCCGGGATTCGAACCCGGAACCTCCAGCTTTGTAGGCAGGTTCACTACCAACTGGGCTACGGAGGCTGACCTTACGACATTATCTCATTGGTCGTAACCCTTGAGTATGTGAATTGTCGATACTTTGCATGCATATGATGCTATAAAATGACGCCGAGTCCTCAAAAACCTCTAACGGCCAACGATGGAATAAAAACGACATTAACTTCGGTTTAAGACGTGACGCAACATGAAACGTGCTAAAACCTAGTATAACTGTAAATATAATACTTAAATAAAATGGTTTCAATATACAAAATAACGTCAATAGTTATAGTACGGTCAAATCGTACATAATTTTACCCTAAACTCGCAAATCAAGTAGTATCGCTGCATTTTTGGTATGTTGTTTAGACACCATAGGACAGTATAAAATCATATTTTGAAAGCAAAAAAAAGTTGTGCTAGCTGGGTAGTACGTGAAAAACTGCGAAATTTACGGCCATTTTTTAGTTTCTGATTTTTATTTAAAAAACCTTACGTTTTTTGATATCATATGTAAATAAACGTTTAAAAACTAATAAATTTCCAACAAGTTGAGCTAACATGCATTACCGTAGTAGGTCTTATAGTTTCAGAGATTCGAGACTTTAAAAAGTACCCCTTTTTGTAAACTAGATAAAATTTTGTGTTTTGCTAACGTTTTCGACTTAATATCGCCTCACCTAATTATGCTACGAAAAACATACAATAATGACCTTATAGCGCACTTAATATTCTTTAATTTAAGGGTAAAATTAGGTCAGTGAACTTTGTAGTTGAAAGTATAAACCCGAAATCCCAAAGGCAGGAGGCCCGCTATCTAAGTTTTTCATACAAATCGCAAGTCGAGTTGCAAAGCTGCAATTATGGTATATTATAAAGGCCTTATAGATATATACAAAAATGCATATTAAAAGAAAAACAAAAAAATAATTTGGGCATAGGACGTAAAAAACGGATAAAATCGCACTTTCTTTTAATTTTTGACGTTTAACTAAAAATCTATTATCTTTATGATACTGATTGCTATAAAACTAAAAAAGAACATTAAATTTGGAAGGATTTGAGCTACGTTGCATCACCGTAAGTTATATATAATATTTTGAGATACGACATTTCATAAAGTGCCCTTTTATCAAAACATAAACATATTTTAGGTTAAGTTAAAGCTATTCACTAAATATTGGCAAAACGTTCGCGCTAAGAAAAAAAAGTAATTGCAGATAATAACTACATTAAATTTGGAACAAATTGAGCCAATAACAATTACTGTAAGTCTTATAGTTGGGGGTATACGAGGCTTCAAAACATGCATTTATTTTCTTAACTCAATGAAGGGCACATTTTGAAATGTCGTATCGCTAAATCTATATAATTTGGGGTAATGCAAGGTAGCTCAAATCCTTTCAAATTTAATATTCTTTTATAGTTTTATAGCAATTAGTATCAAAAAGTTATAGTTTTTTAGTTAAACGTCAAAAACTAAAAACAGTCCGTTTTTTTTCAGTTTTTTACGTCCTATACCTAAATCCTTTTTTTTTTTCTTGTAATATGCATTTTCGTACATCCCTATAGAGCCTATATAATATTCAAAAATTGCAGCTTTGCAACACGACTTGCCATTTGTATGAAAAACTTAGATAGCGGACCTCCTGCTTTTTGAATTTCGCGTTTTTAGTTTCAATTACAAAGTTTACTGACCTGATTTTACCCTTAAATGAAAGAATATTAATTGCGCTATAAGATAATTATTTCATGTTTTTCGTAGCATAATTAGGTACGGCGATATTAAACCAAAAACGTTAGCAAAACTCAACATTTTATCTAGTTTATAAAACAGGGTACTATTTGAAGTCTCGAATCTCTGAAACTATAAGACCTACGGTAATGCATGTTATCTCATCTTGTTACAAATTCATTCATCTTTAAACGCTACCTGATACATATTGTCAAAAAACGTAAGGCTTTTTTTATAAAAATCAAAAACTAAAAATAGACAGTAAATTTCACAGTTTTTCACGTATAACGCAGCTAGCACAACTTTTTTTTGCTTGCAAAATGTGGTTTTATACTGCCCTATGGTGTCTAAATAACATACCAAAAATGCAGCTTTACTACATGTTTTGCGAGTTTAATGTACGATTTGACCGTACTATTAATACTGTGTTCCGGTTTGGGTGTAAGATAGCCGGTGTAATTACTGGCATAGAGGCAATCCATGTAAGTCCTCAGGGTAGGTAGCGCATAGGCGAATTTTTGGTCACTATGTCCATGGGCCTCAGTTCCCGCTTTCCATCAGGTGGGTTAAGAGCTCAGTTTTCTACCTTCGTCACATAAAAAAGCGTAAGTACTGAATTGTCTTAAATTGTTTGCCGAATCGTGAAACGTCTGGTTGACGTAACTAAAGACCGAGGTGATGGTGACTTCCTTGCACAGTGTATCAGCATTGCGATATAGCAAGGAAATGCCGACAGCTTTCTCGGTACAATACCTCAAGGACCAATCTTATTTTTTGGATCTATTTAGGTTAGGTTAGATAGATATATTAGTTCGATTTCATTTATGTAGGTACTTATATAGATTTCACAGATTCGTAAATAATAAAAAATAAACTGAAAACTTGTGTCCAGTAAGAATCATTCCAAATAATCAAACTGTAGATAAGTATAGACCCGTCAAATCAAACCACGTATGTTTATTTATATCTATCCCCCACTCTACGAAATTCGTTCGTTACACAAAACGTGAATCGTCGAAATTCGTTGATTTTGTAGAGTGGGGGATAGAATGAGCGAATGCTCGTCTAAATGCACCTTTATCTAACTAACTTGCTTAAACATTGCAGTTAATTAATTAATTTTAAACTTTGGTATTTTGCCTAAAAAATAAAAAATTATAATATTTCAGGCTTCATCAAAGACAATCATTGTTTAAAAAATAGTTTTAAATAGTCTATACTTACTTCAGCTTTGCATCGGTCTTCCATTAACCCTGTATAAAGTGTATCAGCTTTTAATTGAATGAATCTTGAAATTAGGTTCAATTTCACGATATTTCCGAAATCCTCCGGATTGATTGGGGACGCTCAAACTAGGCTACACAAATTGAATTTAAAGCCTAAAACAATTTGGCTACAAATTGTTAGACTTGATATATATTGACGTTTTAATCTATTGTCTCGATAAAGCACTCAAAAGAGAATAACTGACATAGAATGTTCCATTGTTTCAAAAGTAATCCGAGATTAACTGACGTTATATGTGTGAACATTTAGAGTATTGTTTTTGTATCGATTTTACTTGTTCATGGACGAGTTAAATTGGTTTTATATTTGGTGACACCGGTAAACCTTAAAACTTCATCATCATCGGCCTATAATAGTCCACTGCTGAATGTAGGCCTCTCCTATTATCTTTATCTATGCGTATAGACGCATTACGAGGTAAATGCCCATAATCGCCACGCTGGGCAAGCGGATTGGCGATTGCAGTAATGTGTCCACTATGATGACATTAATGACGCTGCTGCCCATCATCAATCTTTTATCAAATAATGGTCAGTGACACTTCAATCCTTTAGTCGACTCTTAAGACACCCGCGGGGTGGTGACAAATG
>JALPQI010023213.1:0-18113 GCA_025490895.1 Thaumatotibia leucotreta
CACATCCACGGTCGTACCTTTGGGTTATTTCCACCTGTTACCACCAACCTTGACACCAGTGGTAACAACTGGGATTTTTTTCCCACCTGTTACCACTGGGAACAACTGGGAACAACTGGGAATTAAAATTCCCAACTGTTACCACCAAACTAATTATTTTAGTAACTAACCAAATATTTTAATGGTAACTAGTGGGAAAAAAAATCCCAGTAGTTACCACCAAGTACTCTGGTGGTAACAGGTGGGAATAACCCGTACCTTTCATCATCCCTCAATTTGGCATCGACGTCATCCGTCGCTTTATCCAGTTGTGTATCAGCTCGGAATCTGTTCCGTTCCCTCTCCCGAGCTCTGGTCTTAGCTTCTTTGGCTTCGGCCATGGCTGCTTCTAGAACGCGAAGGGAATGCTGCTTTTCGGCGACTATCAGTTGTGCTAGACGCTTGCGTTCCGCTGAAATATGGATGTTATTCATTATTTGGGGCATACGAAGCCATAACCTCCTGCCGCCCAGACAGTAATATTTGCCAATGAAATTCGGATTGACATTGTAGGAAACAGAGTAAAATTTATTTTGTTTCAGGAGACCTTTTTATAGGTCTCTGGGCGGCTAGGATAATGCGACAGTTATGATTAGACATCGGAGCTTTCATCGCACGGTAAGACTAATGACAAGCTATGGAGTGGACTCACTTCTTTAATTTATTTTTTAATAGCGACCTCGCTTCGCGCGGGTACTACTTATACCTACATAAAAACCTTCCTCTTGAATTACTCTACCTATTAAAAAAATCTCATCTAAATCCGTTGCGTAGTTTTAAAGATTTAAGCGTACAAAGGGACAGAAAAAGTGACATTATTTTATACTTTGTAGTGATGATGTTTTTAGAGCGGTCGTGTCGTAAATATAAAACAAGCAGATTTAGTGCATAATCATTTTTCCTTTGTATTTTCACGAAAACGTCCGATTTTATCATTATGTCTCCATCAGTTAGTACAATGGACATTGAAGCTCATTGTGACAACAGTATTATTCGGACATTTCCCTGAAAATACGATGGGAAAAGAGTGTTTATCACAAACATTTGTTTGTTAGTTATGATTGCTTTCTATTTATTAAAGTATATACAGGGTGCCCGCGAGGAAAGGGAAAAAATTCAACAGCGGATTTCTGACCAAAAATGAAGTTAAAAATGTCATATGAAGTTTTCTGGATTCAGTCTATTTTAAGAGAATATTTGATTTTTTCTTAAAACCGTTTTAGACCGTTACTTTATGATAAACGCATTTTAGGAAACGATTTTGTCACCATGTTGGCTTAGTCTTGTCACACTTAATTGACAGAAATCAAATGAACAAAAATATTTTTAATTATGTAGCAAATGTAAAAAAAAAACTTTAAAATGCATTAGTTGAGGTAGTCTGATTAATAAAATCCTTTTTTTTGTGTATTAAGGCATTCAAAAAATCAAAAAAAAGTTTAAAAAAATTGTTTTTTTGTAGATTTGACCAAAACTCATTTAACATTTTTTGATTCTTTTAGTCTCAGGAATATGCTGTTACTGTTAGAATTGTTCCTTTTCCTCGTGGGCACCTTGTATGTATCTATCTATTATGTATATGATCGCTTAGTATGCACAACATACGCCGTAATAGGCATGATGACGGGCAAATCAAATCAGCATGTTTTTCGAACTCAAAACGATCACCACTATGAAATTTTATATGAAATACATAAAAATGACGTCACGTTTGAGTACTGCCAAATGACCAACTCTTTTAAGTTCTTTTCAATTTATTAAATAGAAGTTCTGTACCAAAATTACTGCAATCTACATCTTAGTAATAATTTCTTCGTGTATTATGTCGTGCATAATGTTAAATAATTTAATTAACTACAGTCATCATCCCTATTGGGCTTACCGTGGTGTGTAATTGTTCCAAGATAATCACTTCTTTATATCGTCGGTTGACAACCAAAACTCACTAAGTAACAAATACCTACTTGAAATAGATCTAAGTTCTGATTCAATACTGACATAAGAGTTTGCTAAGAGTAGTGACAGTTTTGTCATTATGTCGTGCATAATGTTAAATAATTTATTTTAACTACAGTCATCATCCCTAATATCCCTATTGAGCTTACCGTAGCTTTAGGTCGATTTGTGTAATTGTTCCAAGATATTCACTTCTTTATACATATTATTTATTCAAGCGGATTGCCATAATCGCATACTTCACTCACCAACAATCTTCTCAAGCGTCTCAGCCTGCTTCATAGCGGACATTTCCGTGAAGGCCTTCTTCTCTGCCTCCTTCTTCAGAAGGATCTGGTGGAAGGTGACGGGTTCGCCGCTCACGAACAAGCAGCGCGTGCGATACACGTCGAGCAGTTGTTGCTGACGCTCCAATGCGGAGAAAGTCGCGCAGCATTTGATGGACGGGTGGTCAGATGATATCAGGAGGACTAGGGGATCCTACATAAATTGAAAAGTAATCAGACGGGCCTTAATAGCAAAACGACAATAGGCATGATGACTGGCAAGTCAAATCAGCATCTTTTTTCGAACTGTCAAAACGATCACCACTATGGAATTTTATATGAAATACTCAAAAGTGACGTCACGTTTGAGTACTGCCAAATGACCTACTCTTTTAAGTTCTTTTCAATTTATTAAATAGAAATTCTGTAGAAACATTACTGCAATCTACATGTTAGTAATAATTTCTTCGTGTATTATGTCGTGCACAATGTTAAATAATTTATTTTACCTACAGTCATCATCCCTATTGTAAAATGTTACAGATAGACGGACGGACAGAGTTGCACCATAAGCGTATTTATAAAATTCAATTCAATGGTATTTTTTGATAGTTCTCCTGATTGGATGAGCCTTAGAAGGAGAAAGGACGAACTTCGGAATCTATATAGCGGAGAAAGTGGCGCAGCATTTGATGGACGGGTGGTCGGATGATATCAGGAGGACTAGGGGATCCTACATAAATTGAAAAGTATTCAGACGGGCCTAAATAAAAGCTAAACCACATGTTGTCGGCTGACAACCAAAACTCAGTATAACAACTGTCACTACTCTTAGCAACCTTTTATGTTAGTATTGAATCAGAACTTAGATACGATCTCTATTTCAAGTAGGTATTTGTTACTTAGTGAGGTTTGGTTGTCAACCGACGATGTGTAAAATGTTACTGATAGACGGACGGAGTTGCACCATAAGCGGATTTATAAAATTCAATTCAATGTTTTTTTGATAGTTCTCCTGATTGGCTGAGCCGTAGAAGGAGAAAGGACGAACTTCGGAATCTATATAGCGGAGAAAGTGGCGCAGCATTTGATGGACGGGTGGTCGGATGATATCGGGAGGACTAGGGGATCCTACATAAATTGAAAAGTATTCAGACGGGCCTAAATAAAAGCAAAACCACATGTCGTCGGCTGACAACCAAAACTCACTTTAACAACTGTCACTACTCTTAGCAACCTCGCGAGGTGGCGCTGCTATCGATGTAAACAGAGCTCGTATTTAAATTCGATATTAATGTGATACTTTCTACCAATCAGTGAAAAAAGTACTAATAAGTGTAGTATGTTGACTATTACTAGTGTATTATTGTTATAAAGTGTAGAACTTTATTATGAACTGCGTAATTTCCACAAAATCAGGCATTGGTGCAACGGCAAGTGATTTCAAATTCCATACAGGAAAAAACTCGTTATAGAAGATATCTAAGTGAATGGACTGATATATTTATGAGGTATTATCACTGTTATGTATTAAATAGACCAATCTGCTCATTTCATTACTCGGAGACTGAAAGAACACATCGTAACGGCTCGTCATACATCGGAATAAATATGCTCGTGAAGGAGCAATTTTTATGTCAAAATATCATGAAATAGCAAGAATATACACATAATTATATGAGAAATTCTGAAATTGTACAACCTAAGGTCAATTGACTTCATATAATATTGAGTTACAAATTCTACAAAGCTGCAGTTTATTAGTGTTGCTTACTACTAGCGCCATCTAGCCATGCACCATGTCATCTATTGACAAGCGATAGTGCAATATGCCCCCTAGTAATGTGTACAAGAAGTGCAGCACTATATATGCGCGTGCGACTGCATTAGAACGTTAATAGAACGAGATAAGCAACCAGTAGCTCCGCCCACCGTTTTTTGTAACTTGCCGTAAAAATAGGCCTACTTTGCATGTGAAAATTGAATAATCTACAACTAGGCATTATGATGTCGTCTTCATTTGATAATATCACGGTCAGGAAGCGTGCAACTACACAAAATCTCTTGGATAGCACGATAATAACAGAATCACAAAACATACTCAGTAGCAGTCACTTGAGTTTACCTAATATTATGATCGCAGATTGCTCGGAACTACAGGACTTAAACACACAAATTGACAATCTTCGAGTTGAATTAAACACTGCAAATGAGGAAATATGTCGACTTTCCCTGGAAGTGTCTGAGTTGCGTAATTCTAATGAGTCATACAAGAATAAAATTGCCTTGTATAAAACTGTGACGGCTTCGGCGGTTATCAAAAGTAGAATATGTAGCCCGGAGCCACTTTCGAGGATGTCCTCCACACCAACGTATAGAAAAATCAATCAACTATGCACTATAAGAACGTCGAGTATACAACGGTCGAACAAAGTCTGCAAGATTTTAGAATCATTACACACATCTCGTGGTTCTCAGCATGCCTCAGGGACCCCGATACTGCAACATAGTGCCAACGATACTATTATTTTCAGTAGCCCTAAGGAACACAATCTGAGTGCGTCTACTCCAAAAACTCGAAATAAGCGCAGTACACCAAAGTTGTCGGAAAATGAAGAATACTCAATCAATATGCCGGACCCTATTAAGTCAATACCTATTATTAACCCATGTAACGGCTCTCATCAGCCACGAAAAATATGTTTTATAAGTAGCAATAATAAGAACTCGGTAGTAAGGGAGGCTTAAAATACATTTAATACGGACCACATATGTCATTACATTCTCACTAATGCGGGGGCGCAGAATTTAATAGATAGTCTTGAGGATAAAATAAAGGACTTTACTTTGAATGACTGGTGTGTAATTTTAATTGGACATATAAATTTCTATACTGTAAAAAACTACTCTGATATTGTGGCTATGATTAGACAAAAACTTATGCCAATAAAACATACGAATTTAATCATTTGTACACCTACATTTAAGCTATGTAAATACCGTAACCTATTTAATAGAAGAATTGAACTTTTTAATAGGTTATTGTATATAGATATATCAACGCATGCATATGCATATTTGTTAGATTCTTGTAAAAATCTTAAATATTCTTTCCATATGTTTTGGAAACGGACTGGGCATATTAACAATAAAGCCTTATCAATAATTTTTAAGGATTTAGCATGCCATATTACTTACATATCTGGACTTACTCCCAGCCATGTTAATAAATCGCACTCTGATATTGTGACGAATGAGGTATGTAACACAACCGAGGAAATAGTAGGCCAGATAACCCATGGCAACAACATACCTTTTTTAGAACAAGTTCACCCCGACCCAAGGATGCCATAAACATGGCCTCTTCTAAACTTCATATTTTTTACCAAAATCTATGTGGCGTTACGAACAAGAAGCATGAGCTTGAATTATTATTGCATGATCTTTCTGATGCGATGCACTACGTATGTATTGGTGAACATTTTTTAAATACTATCTCTGCTCCCCTTTTTCAATTAACTGGATATAAGTTAGATACCTACAACACGAGATCAAAAAAAAAGGGCGGTGGAACATTAATTTTAGGACATGCAAATAGGAATTGTCAGGAACTATCCATCTGTAAGCAAATGTACAAAGATGAATATTTTGAAGTATGTGGTGTTAAAGACTGTGTTACTAATGTTAATATTATATGTTGCTATAGAAATCCAATTGATGCTAATTTTGAATTGTTTATTGACCAACTTGAGAAACTCTTGGAACACTTCGTCAGCAAAAAGTGTATAATATGCGGTGATTTTAATATCGACCTGCTAAAAATAGATTCAAAATCCACGCAGTTTTTGACCTTACTCTCGGCTTTTAACTTTAGACCTCTTATCTCCACGACTACTTTCATACGTAATGACTCACGGTCGTGTTTGGACAATATTTTAACGAACTTGTCTGAGGAATGTGTAGCCCATATTAATATTGACCATAATGGTTTAGCTGATGGTCATGCTGGTGTTCTCAGTACCTTCATCCTTGACCACATCTCTAAACCTGTTAGTGGCAAAGCAGTATGGAAAACTGTTAGGAAAATTGATGCTAATGGTAAACTTAAGTTTCGACATAATATTATGAGTAGCAACTGGGTAAATATAGGAGTGAACACTTTCATCAACCGGTTTAACAGAGTGTTTAAGGAAAGCTTTCATAAAAAGAAGATAAAATTGGCGTCACTAAATGGGCCTAGAATAAAATGGGTAACAAAAGGTATTAGAGTATCAAGTATGATGAAGCGCGTTCTTGTTACCCACAAAAGTACCATGACTGAATCGATACTAAGCTATAGTAAAAAGTATGTCACGCTTTTCAAAAGAGTAATTAGACACGCCAAAAGAATAGCAGTACAGGCACAAGTTGAGAAAGCTAAAGATTCGAGGAAAGAGATATGGAAGATCGTCCAGAGGCATCGCTCTAAAGTGGATATACAAACACAGAATAACCTGCTCCTGAAAATAGATATGGAAGATGGAACTAAAATAGTACTGGATAACCCTAAAGATGTATGTTCAATATTCTTAGATAAATTTACTCAAAGTAGTGGCACAAGTGATAACACAAAGGACGCACTTTTATTGCTACGGGCTCATGTCGTTCGAGTTCAGAATGACATGATACTTGAAGAGGTGTCAGTGAGCGAACTTAATCGTTTGGTAAAAAAATTAAAAGCTAAGACATCAAGTGGTTATGATGAGGTTCCATTAACTCTCATTAAAGAGAATATTGACATACTTGCTGAACCATTGACGTATTTTTTCAATGAATGTCTGAGGACTGGTACATTTCCTGACCAGTTCAAACTAGCAAAGGTTCTGCCCATTTATAAAAAGGGATCAAAAGTGGACCCAACCAATTACAGGCCAATATCTCTTCTTCCTACGCTGTCGAAGCTCCTCGAGAAACTCATGAAAGATAGACTTTTAAAACACTTCCATTTAAATAAAAATTTGAGTGAACGGCAGTACGGTTACCAAAAAAGCAAAGGTACTAGCGATGCTATAACCACACTCATCGACGACATAGCGCTCCAATTAAATAGGAAAATTAAAGTAGCAGGTCTGTTTTTAGACCTAAGTTCCGCCTTTGATATGGTTGACCACGGGCTCCTCCTTGCAAAGTTGGAGCACTATGGCGTAAGAGGGACAATGTTTAAGCTTTTTCAGTCGTACCTTGCAAACAGAAGACAGTTCGTCGAAATTAAATGGACACAAGAGTGTAGTGAAACTGTACATCGATCAAAAATCGTCAAGTTGCGGCGTGGAGTTCCACAAGGATCTGTCCTTGGTCCAATTTTCTTTTTGATTTTTATCGACGATCTGATATCTTTTGTTACAGCATCGGTTCCAGGAACGCGACTTGTTGTGTTTGCTGATGACACTAATGCCATAGTATCGGCGGAAACGATTGTTGAGCTAAATGCTAGAGTCAATTTTGCCTTTGAAAGTCTAAGCCACTGGTTCAGCACCAACAATCTAAAGCTGAACTGCTCCAAGACCAATGTCCTACTGTTTAAGACTACTTCGAGAAACAAAGAGAGGCTTCAAATTGAGTCCAATGGTGTAGCAATTCAACAGGTTGATTCTGTTAAAGGCCATAGTCGGATTTTCATAGTAAGTCAGCCTTTAAATCAACCAGACTCTGGTATTTTTTTGTGAGTACCTCTTATGGTGAAGAATATTTCTGCTGAGTATCAACGTCCTATCGGTGACAGTTTTTGACTTATGATTTTTTTTAGTTTTTTCTGTAATGTGTTGTATCTCAGGATGTATAAAAGCGAATTGCTTCAAATTTTGAAATAATGTTCTTTATTTAGATATGCATCGAATTTAAAAAAATGAATATCGATTGTCGTATAAAAAAAAGAAAAAAAAAGACCAAAAATTTTTCATATTTTTTTTTGTGTACCTATGAAGTAGTGACACCTCTATTTTCTTTTTCTAATTATAGACCATACATTGGCCTACTAGTTGCCTAAGTATCAAAATTTTCCAAGCGGTACTTCTTACCAAAAATCGGCAATATGTGTGGTCAAGTTCTGCATTCAATCGGTGTTTTTCAATGTAGTATACAAACTCTTCATTTATATTTGAGTTTTCTTATCAGGTTATCTTATTTAAGAGTAAATGCTAATGACAACTTAATGTCATCATGATGCAAGCTGTTTATTTCATTATTAATCGGCCGTTTATTATTTTAACTAGCGTAATTCGATATTATTTATGAGATATTCATTAAAAATAATATATTTCTTGAATATATTACTATATACGCTAGTTGAAATGGTAAACGGCCGATTAATAATGAAATAAACAGCTTGCATCATGATGACATTAAGTTGTCATTAGCATTTACTCTTAAATAAGATAACCTGATAAGAAAACTCAAATATAAATGAAGAGTTTGTATACTACATTGAAAAACTCCGATTGAATGCAGAACTTGACCACACATATTGCCGATTTTTGGTAAGAAGTACCGCTTGGAAAATTTTGATACTTAGGCAACTAGTATGCCAATGTATGGTCTATAATTAGAAAAAGAAAATAGAGGTGTCACTACTTCATAGGTACACAAAAAAAAATATGAAAAATTTTTTGGTCTTTTTTTTTCTTTTTTTTATACGACAATCGATATTCATTTTTTTTTAATTCGATGCATATCTAAATAAAGAACATTATTTCAAAATTTGAAGCAATTCGCTTTTATACATCCTGAGATACAACACATTAAAGAAAAAACAAAAAAAAATCATAAGTCAAAAACTGTCACCGATAGGACGTTGATACTCAGCAGAAATATTCTTCACCATAAGAGGTACTCACAAAAAAATACTAGAGTCTGGTTGATTTAAAGGCTGACTTACTATGAAAATCCGACTATGGCCTTTCTCGGCGTCTGGATTGATGCATATTTGAATTGGAAAGATGAACTGTCTTCACTTGTAAAATCAATTAGCTCGGCCTGTTATGCAATTAGAAGCCTCAGAGAAGAAGTGGGGATACCTCAATTGAAAATGGTTTACTTTGCATTAGTGGAATCCAAGATACGATACAGCATAAAATTCTGGGGCAATAGTTACTGTTACAATATTCGATCCGCCTTTGTAGCCCAAAAGAGAGCCATAAGAACAATGGTTAGAATTCCTCAGACAACATCGTGCAGGACTTACTTTACTGAGTTAGGTATTCTCACAGTGCCCAGTTTATATGTTCTAGTAATTCTCAGTGATTTAATAAAGCATTTAAATTATATTGAAAGCTTAGAAGAGCGGGAGGAGCGTCTGGCAACTAGAAGAAAGGACCTACCACAGAAAATACGTAGCAAACTGAAAGTCGTCAGGCACTCTTCTGGTTTTCAGGCAATTGCTCTCTTTAACAGGCTACCGTCCGAGTTAAAGGAGATAATGAACTTAGGTGCATTTCAGGATAGGTTGAAGTCCTTATTGCTGAAGAAGTGTTTCTATAGCGTTGATGAGTTTTTCCATGATGGTAAAGATCAATAGTTAGGTATAGGTTAGGTAATTTACTTGTGTATTATTGTTTTGACATGGTGTAAATTCGTGTAATAGTGTATCAAATATATAATTATACAAATTTCTTTGACATATTAAAATATTATTGTAATTGTATTAATTAATTAGTTAATAATATGCTTCATAATTGTAATTTATAAAAAAGTGTGTAGGTATGTAATGTTCAGATACAATGTACATTGTTAATTGAATAAATAACTATGAACTATGAACTATGAACCTCATGTCAGTATTGAATCAGAACTTAGATACGATCTCTATTTCAAGTAGGTATTTGTTACTTAGTGAGGTTTGGTTGTCAACCGACGATGTGTAAAATGTTACAGATAGACGGACGGAGTTGCACCATAAGCGTATTTATAAAATTCTATTCAATGGTATTTTTTTGATAGTTCTCCTGATTGGCTGAGCCTTAGAAGGAGAAAGGACGAACTTCGGAATCTATATAGCGGAGAAAGTGGCGCAGCATTTGATGGACGGGTGGTCTGATGATATCAGGAGGACTAGGGGATCCTACATAAATTGAAAAGTCATCAGACGGGCCTTAATTAAAGCAAAACCACATGTGTAAACACAAATGTAATGTTACTGATAGACGGACGGACAGAGTTGCACCATAAGCGTATTTATAAAATTGACAACGTTTCAAAATTTTCGATGTCCCTAAATGGAAAACCATTTCGAGATATACGCATGTAGATCACAAAAATATATTTTTAAATTTTTTTTTCGCAATATTTTTGTTAAAAATCTTAAAAATAGTTTAAAGGGGAAGTGACGTCACGTAGCTGATTCAGAGCTGCCACTATAACCAAAAAAATCTTGTGGCTGGAATGTCACTGGTGTTTGGCAGTGACTTTTGACACTTTTTACCGTTTTTCGTCGTTTTCTTACGTGTATGAAACATCACTTGTGACGTCATTTAGCTGATTCTTGACGTTTGTAACTTACGCTCTTTCTGCTCGAAGTAGTAATAAAAAGGGATTATCGCACTAAAATAGCATTTTTTTTGAAAAATGAAAAAATACGTGTATCTTTTAATATTGAGTTCTTTCAAAACAAACAATAAAAATTAGGACTAAAAAATATGAAATATTTCTATTCAATGGTATTTTTTTGATATTTCTCCTGATTGGCTGGGCCTCAGAAGGAGAAAGGACGAACTTCGGAATTTATATAGCTAACGATACTGTGTCAAACATGGGATAACATTTTTACACTTTAACTTGTGTGTCCAAGAGGAAGTCCGTATATTCATTGGTTTTGAAACTGTTGAACGTTTAAAATAGACAAAATATTGACCTAGAATATTATACACGAGCATCGTTTTCGTTTTTGAATGATACAATTTCATTGGCTTTGACCCATTTCAGTGACAGAATAAGTTTCAAAATAAGGTTGTAAATATGTATTATAGTAAATATGGTTAAGGTAGATAAACAAATATCTGTTTTAAATGAAAACCTGTGAAATATAGCAAGAGAATACAACTGGTAAGAAATTAAGAACAGATTATCTCACTATTGCGCACTTCAAAACAATTAAAGACAACCGAAAATTTGCCAGTATATCTGTAATTGCTATACTATTTTTACCGTTCGCATTCCCTAATCGCAACGTAGGTGCAGTTCACGTCAAAGATATCATTACGGTTTAGCCAAACAAAAGTCAAGGGATTTATTCAAGTAGGCAGGAGAATACAGCACTTTTGAATGCCAATAATAAAATAATAATAATGAAGATACATAAATAACAATCGCTTAACCCTAAAACAAAAATTATAAAAGTAAGAACAAAATGTTCGAATGTCAATAAAACAGAAACATAATTATATCAACAGAATAGATTCAAATTAACAATTACAACAGAGAAAATTACATTAATAATCGACAAAACAGAAAGAGAGTAAAGAAAAGTTACGGAACCGTACGTCATCGAGTCTTAAGAGGTAAGCATTTTCAAATTATCATTGAAAAGAGATACAGGCAGTAAGAATACATTTGTCACCACCCCAACTGCGTTTGGGCAGCAGCGTCATCATAGTGGACACATTACTGCGATCGCCAATCCGCTTGCCCAGCGTAGCGATTATGGGCATTTACCTCCTAATGCGTCTATACGCATAGTTAATAGGAGAGGCCTACGTCCAGCAGTGGACTCTCATAGGCTGATGATGATGATGATAACATAGATATTTCCCATGACAAGTCGACTGAACAAGTACTTACATTCGGATTACACAGTTTAAGCAGCCTTAAAGACTTTCCACACAGCAATATTAGCTTAGCCAATACCCTCAAAAACTCGGGTACCGCCACACTCTGGGTTATATGGAAGCCTTTGTCCCAGTAACGTTTGGATCGACTGTTGGCGTACTGGGCGTCTTTTTTTATGAAGAACTCGTTGTACCAGTCGTCTAACTCGCCTTCGAAGATGAATCGCTCTATAAATCTGAAAACATAAGGTTAAGGGCCTGTTTCACAATCTCCAGTTAAAGCTATCTATCAGATAAAAATAACACTCTCTCTTTATTCTTCCAGGTGAAAGAAAGAGATAGTGCTATTTTTTATCTGACAGATAGCTTTAACTGGAGATTGTGAAACAGGCCGTAAGACTTAAGGCTGCGACTATATATATAGTTCGAGAAATATAAATTGAATGTTTAATTTTACTACAATGTAGGTAGAAAGTTACCAATTTATATTTCACGAAAATATAACATGGACGTCTAACGCCAGCTCAAAAATGCCTCCAAAAACAATTGTTCAATTGTGCCAAGATGGGCAGGACATAGCGCTTTTCTTAACACCACGTATATTTCGGCGCAACATCTTTGACATATGTTTACAGAATGTAGCCAATCAAAACTTTGATGGACCAATCACAACTATTTTTAAATGGCGGTTTAAGTTCAACCGAAACCGAAGACCGGTAACCGAAGAAAATATTATAACCTATAAAAGGTTATAATATTTTCTTCGGTTACCGCGAGGATTACTCATGAAATAAAACTATGAAAAACTATGATGTCATCCGCAGACCACGAACCCTGTAAAGTGTTCGAAACATCGGAATGAAGTTAAAATTAGTTAATATACGCGAGTTTATCCGTTTTTCATAGTTTTATTTTTTATAGGTTGATATTGGAATTCATTGCCGTGATGCATTGAAGATGCGTTTTTGAAAGGCAATTTAGTATGGCGTGCGGCTTCCATGTTCTATTTGTTCGTAGACTTAAGGTAATAATAGTAGCTATTAATTTCACCCCTCCGCAACCCTTTGATTTTAGCAGCGTGGGTTTCGATGAAAAATATTTAAAGGAGCATTTCATTTTCTTATGGAAACTGACCTGAAATACACTCGGCACACTGAAAACAATGCACTGAACATCGTGGAAGCCGTCTTAGTGTGAGTGACCAGCGATATCTCGTTGAACAGATACGACATCAACTCGGCGCCGGTTGGTATCGTTGTTTTGGAGTCTAAAACAAGATCAGTAAATACCTAGACCTATTTAATTTACCTATTCCAAGAGTGAATTCTGCTTTCGGTAAAAGTTTGAGAGAGCGTATTATCAAACCGCGATTAGAATGGCATTCGAAAGTACTCTTGACACAACAGTGTATACGTCAATCTAGGATATATTTATAGTTATATTCATATATTCCTAGTTTAAGTGCCGAGACTTATAGAAAATAGATTAATTAATCACTCACTACATCTATAAACACTTATCTTCTAGGTAAATGAAGTGTCATTTGTTGCGTCAACAGTACTTTTCAATCCCTTTCTGATTCCGGTTTGATAATATCAGGGTATCTACATACAATGCAGTAGGTAAATAAACTTTGTAATCTTAAGGTGCATGCAGACCAAAAGAGCATTCGCTGTTCTATCCCCCTACTCTACGAAATTCGATCGTTACACGAAACGTGATTCATTGATTTCGAAGAGTGCGGGATAGAACAGCGAATGCTCTTTTGGTCTGCATGCACCAGGCACCTTTAGGGATTGTACTCAAGCAGAATAAAAAAAACTACTTTTCGCATTTTAACACTCTCAAAATTACATTGAGACAGAATCAATATTGGATAAGATACTGTAGACTAACCCCCTTATTCATAAACGTTTGTTAACTTAACAAGCCGCTAATAATTGTTTGTCCCTTTCGGTCCTAACAATGTGTCCATAAGAGCAAAAGGGACAACCATTAGCGGCTTGTTAAGTTAACAAACGTTTATGAATAAGGGGGTAAATATTGAGCTTAGTAATAGTACTAGCTAAGTTTATGTAATTTGCAACCTAATGTAAGATTTCAATTTGTAACAATTTTTATTATTCAAATGTACTTGGTTCCCCGCGATACAGGCGTAGCCTAGGTTAATCTGTACGCTGTGTTTTCAGAAATGAATATTCTTTATTCTTATACAGTAACTCCAATTATTATAGGTTATAAATTAAAAAAAAAACTTCAACCGATTTCTCCAAGATCCCATGATCACACCTCGTTTTGGTGTCAACGGGACCGTCTCGGTTTGTTTTGAAATCGGTTGGCGTGATAATGTACCTATTCGTACATTTATTTTATCGAGCACATGCTTATTGCAATTGTACGTATGACATAATCATGGTTTTCTCATGGATGCCATTGTCACTGAACTGGACCAAATTTAAATGGGACTAATCGGTAAGCAAATAAAAAGGAATCGTCAAAAGCCAGTCGGGAAGTTCTGACTTAACAAACACTACGGGGTTAAGACTTTACATACCACAGAATTAGATTTGGATAGTAGAAACAAGTTCATTCATTTGAATGGCGGCCGAGCGTGTCAGATTTTGTACCGAACTTGTTACTTGCCTATGATTTTAAATATGTCTCAGGCCCTTGAGTATTCATATTGTTTTGTGTTGTTGCAATTAATATTACTTAAGAAGGCATTATTAATGTTTTTGTTCACTTCAACTTACAAAATTTGACGCCCGAAAGCTGCAAGCTGCGATTAAAGACGGACAACTCAGTAGATTTTACTGAGTTCATTTGACACGCTAGTAGATACGTTTGTTTGATCTATGGTATATATGACATCTGTGCTACATACCATGATTGATCATCTTATAAATGGATGCGACCGTCTCTATCTCATACTTCAGCGGCTCTAGATGATGCAATATCTGCAGGAGTGTAGGTAAGCTCTTTTGCGAGTTCTCGGTACATTCTTCGTAGATTTCTGTTGCAGTTAGTCGGAAATTTAGTAAGTATCTTCTTACGATCTCTCGCGCTGCCTGAAAACATTATTGGCAAATATATTCGTCACTATTGTGAAAATATATCGTATCTCATTTTACTAAAATACAGAAACTCTGAATGAAACCCACACAATTACTACATTTTTCTTTTACAGTATACAAGTTTTTTTCAAGTCACGAGTATTGACGATAATTCATGGGCTATTACCTTGATTATCAAACTCATTGCTTTATTATGTCGCTGTTTGTTTCCCATAAAATTAAAAATATAGTAATCCTTAGTATGAAATAGTATTCATTTATAAATAATACACCTTTCAAGAAATTAACCATAGTTACGTAGGTTTTGTAGGTACGATCCTATTCATAAAGATGTTAACACCTGTATTCGAATTTAAAGCTTCTTCCCTGAGTAATAAATTCCGAAGTGTATGCATATTTATAGACGTGACTGTGCCAATCAATATGTCTGAATCTCATATCAGAATACGATGTTATCAAAATCATTATGGAAAGTGTACCTCTGACTTCATGTTACCTCTTATATTAAATGATTTACCTGTAGCGTTACTAAATAAAATAGAAACAATAGATAAAGCTGTTAAATGTAAAAGAATCCTAAAAAGTCACTTTATAAACTGTTATTAGATACCTGCATTTAATTACCATATTAAGTTAAGAAGAAGCAAAAGTGTAATTTGCGACAAATCACTTACAATTAAGCCAATAAGGCTTCAGTAAGTGACAAACTTTTACCCTAGACCTAAGACTTTTTATTTTGAATAAATAATTGAAAAAAAAAACTTATTCCTCTTAACTAAAGAATTAATACTAACCTCATAAACAAGTCCTTTACTTCGAAAATGGTCTTCAACTGAGTGATTAAACGCAAATTGATACAATCGCTTGTAATATGTGCCGATGAGTAGCAGATCCCGTACATAGCCCTTCAGATGCGCCACCGACACTCCTTCCAGGGCCAAGTTATCTTTCATATAGAAACAGTTGAAGTCGTGGCTGAATGGAAATGATGTTGTTTCTACACCAACTAGAAAATACATGCCAAGTTGTAGGAATAGCTAAAAAGAGAAACGATTTCATATTATGCAAACCTGCTGAGATCCAGTGAAGGTGTATTCAGTCAGACCAAACGAGCATTCGCTATTCTATCCCCCACCCTACGAAATCAACGAATCACGTTTTGTGTAACGATCGAATTTCGTAGAGTAGGGGGTTAGAATAGCGAATGCTCGTTTGGCCTGAATGCACCTTCACACTTGTTTCTGAATTTAGAAATTTATAAATAAATACAATTTCAAATTAAATTTCGGAATATGTACAAAACTTCGGGACGATGCGATGTCCAAGTCCCAGATTCGGCCGCTATGTCACAACCCTATCTTATAAAGTTATAAAGGATCTTAAGCCACCACAAGAAAGACTCACTGATGATATACATGACATGTCTGATGATGTCGACCACTATGTCACAACCCTGTCCTATAAAAGGTTTTAAACCATGAACCCCTTTTAAAGCCTAAAGGCTTAGTCAGCCTCCGTAGCCTAGTTGGTAGAGACCTTTGATAAAAGATTGATGATGGGCAGCATCGTCATCATAGTCGACACATTACTGCGATCGCCAATCCGCTTGCCCAGCGTGGTGATTATGGGCGTTTACCTCCTAATGCGTCTATGCACATAGTTAATAGGAGAGGCCTACGTCCAGCAGTGGACTATCATAGGCTGATGTGATGTGTGATCTATCTATTAAATATGTATATCGTCGCCTAGCACCCACACCACAAGGCTTAATTTGAGCTTATCGTGGGACTAGGTCGATTTGTGTAAGATGTCCCAAGATATTTATTTATTTTATTTTATTTATTAAGAAGTTCAACACCGCGTTTACATAAAATGAAGACAATTAGTAACTACAGTAAGCATAGCCAATAACAGAACTCCCTTAATTATACAGTATAAATTGGGCATAGTTATGGAATATCGAATCAAACGACACGACAGAAGCCTGTCATTTCATTTGAATCTTTCTGTCAAAAACTAAGGTTATTATTTTCAGTGACAGACTTCTGTCGCTTGATTTGATGTTCCATAACAATGCCCAATTTATAGTCAGAGTTTGGGTTTGACACTTGCGCAATCCTCATTTACAAAGGATCATAAACCACAACAAGGACTTACTAATAAGGTACATAATATGTCGGATGAACTGTCGCTCCGGCACTATGTCCAAATCGCACAGCCGGCCGCTGTACTCCCGCCGCCAAAGGCCCACCTCTCTCGATGAGGTGGCTATCAGTCGCCTTGAGTCACCAATGGCATTTTTGCTGAAATCATATGTCAATGGAACTTCAGTATACAAGGCATAGATGTTGCAGCAAACGTAAGAGAACTGCGATAAGACCACATTTTTGAGAAAATCCGTGTTTCAAACAACCGTGGACTTTTTCAGGTGCATGCAGACCAAAAGAGCATTCGCTGTTCTATCCCCCACTCTACGAAATCGACGAATCACGTTTCGTGTAACGATCGAATTTCGTAGAGTAGGGGGATAGAACAGCGAATGCTCTTTTGGTCTGCATGCACCTTTCGTAGAATGCATCTCATTCGGAAATACGAATTTCGAAGATTGCCGACGACCTAATTACACTAATAAAAAACCGCGCTGTACCTACATGTACCAAAAATTGTCTATGTATTAAACTAATATGTTACTAAATACTAAATAAACTGTATTCCCTATTAAATACTTACCTACTACTGCTACTTACTTTACTACTGCTAATTATTTTTTTACAAAATATCATTGTACAATGTCCAGTGGCGTGGACAATTTATGAATGAATTCATTCATAAACTGTCCATGCAATTTTGAACCTGACTAATACCTACTTAATGATGTAAGAATGTATATTTTAAAGTGTTGACATGTAAAATTTGTATATTTTATCAATAAAATGAACATGAATACAATAAATATTTAGACAGTTATTACAATACATACT
>JALPQI010023214.1:0-16806 GCA_025490895.1 Thaumatotibia leucotreta
GCAAACGATTAAACACGGGGTTGATAAAATTAAGTAACAATGTTTAATTCTACATTTTATTAAAAAGTAATAAATTAATAAGATCCTTAATAAAACTTACACGATACATAAAATAATTATGAGATATCAAAATTAAAGCTAAAACACACTGCAGTGTTGACAAGAAAAACAGAGACGCCTATTTCCAAAGCGCACAAGACAACCAACGCAAAACTACGGTCCCTTAAACCTTTTGGAAACCAAGTCTTGTAGAAAAACATGACACTGACGCCATGTAATCGCATCAAGCGAAAGCTTGTGCTACTATCCAGCTGGAGCACAACGCTTTATTAAGCTCGATTTCTAGTGAGGATGTGTACCCATCATGTAAATACCTCATGTACTGAATTGGAAATTACGTAGTTTGCGAGATACGAGAAATTTAATGGCTAGGGCGTAAGTATTACTTTGCCGCCGGACCATGACTATTCTCATTAATATCGAAGATTAATACAAGCTACATGTACCTATACCTACACATCGCCACTAGAAACCGACCTTAATCAGGCGTTGTAGTCCGGCGTAAAATCTACGGAATCCGCTTAAGTCCGTACAGTAAGGAATGCAATATTTATGGTTATTTCATACAAGCCGTAACACTTTTTCATTCCCCGATTGGTGGCTGTAACCGTCGCAGCGCCCATGTAGACACGATTTTCCTTTGTGAGTATAGCTGTCAAGATTAAACACTGGTTCTGACGCCTAATCCCAGCTGCTTCTCACGCCTGTCAAACAGAAACGACGGTGTGTAGTTCAGCCGCCTCTCGCGCAGCGCTTGCGCCGCGCCCCGCTGACTTCGCTCCATCCAGCACCCGCTGCAACTTCTCCAGGCTTCTCGAAGACGCCGGCATCTTCTCCAAACCCTTCGCCACGTCTCCTATCTCTTCATAATCTTCCCCCACTATCAAAGTCGGATCCAAAATCATACCCACGTTGATTTTTACACGAGTCTTCCCATCCGAGAAAGACAGGTAAATTGCAGATTGATCTATAATCCGTATAGAAAAATGTTCGTTAATCTTAAACGCTTTCATTTTGATTTTAAACGGAATGTACTTTTTCAAAAGCTCATTCTTTTCTTTAACAATATTCTCACCTTCGAGAGCTCTCATTTCAACCTCATCAGGTAACGTTGTAGCGTCGGATCGTTTGGAATCTAGATCTACGTACTTCAGAATTCGTGGGTCTTTGTATGGAAGGTAGTTTTCGATGGATAGTCTATACAGGAAAGGAGGGAGATCGTTCAGTTTGTGCCATTTCCAATGGCTGTGCGGGCCGATGGTTGGGTCTAGGACGAAACCTTCGTTTTGACTGTACTTTAACCTGAAAAAAAATGCTGTAGTCAGTAGTTAATCCATTTTATCATCGTTATTTTTGTCCTAATCTTAATTCCTAATTCAAACCTTGCTAAAAGACAACGACGATCTACCTTTCATACATTTTTATTTCCATTTTTACTCTAAGGGCAAGATGCTCTACTCGTATGATATCGTTATCGGTCTCTTATAGGTAAGTGTGGCCGACCGAGTACCTATTTTAAATCTGAGAACTTCGTTAAAATCTCATCTAGGGCGTTGGTGAACTTGATGAACACGATGTATGAACACCACATACATAGGTGGTTTTTATCTGAAAGTCAGTCAAATGACGAGTACCGTATGCGTCCCTCGTGGTCATACACGGCTCCGTTGCCGCTATAGTCGAAGAATGCGAGCACGGTGCGCGGGCGAACGTGCCCTTTCAACGTCTTGCCGGTGCTGTACACCACTACGCGGTAACCGTCGTTTGTGTCTGGAATGAAGGAGTCTGGTTCAGGAGCAGTGGCGTAACGAGAGGGAGACTGGAGAAGCCATGGCTCCGGGCGGCACATGAGAGAGGATAGCAAAAACATTAAGAAATTTTCTAATCACTTAAGTTAGGCGGCTAATTTCTGATTGGCCTCGGGTGGTAACCACATACGCTACGCCCCTGTTCAGGAAGTTTAAAGATAATAGGAACTGATAACCGTTTTTAGGGGAATTCCATGTGATTTTTCACTATATTTTGCTCAATTATGGCAAATATAAGCGCGAAGCTGCTACGTATAGGAGTACTCCAAGGAGGCGACGCGATCGTTGTTCGCGATAAGCCATCAGGCAACTGAATCAACAGTCCTTGACGGACGGCCCACCGCGAAAAGCGATCATGTTGTCTCTATTGCACTTGCAAATTCAAACGTAAGGAAAACAGGGAGCCCTCCTGTGGCGGTACCTTCCGCCGGGTAATACTCCATTGCCAGCTGTCCGCTCCTGGAGTAAACCCGCGTGCCGATCTCATATCGAAATTCGTTCATTTTAGGCATCTGTCTTTCTAACGACGGATTTATTTTAGACTGACAGAGACATGCCCCCAATGTACGGTTTTCGTTGTTCGCGGCCGGCAACTGCATCAACAATCTCTGAAGGCCCACCGCGAACCACAATCATGTTGCTTTTGTTGCACTTACAAATATATACGTAAGTAAGATAGGGAGCCTTCCTGTGGTGGTACCTTCCGCTGGATAATACTCCATTGCCAGCTGGCCGCTCCTGTAGTAAAGCCGAGTGCCGTTCTCGTCGAAGGTAGCCAACTCCTCGCCCGAAGCGTACATCAGCCGCTTTTTGTGCTTGTTCATCTCTAGCCAGTCGAAGACCTGGCGGGCGGGACGCATGTCGAATATCGCGTTCTGGAATGTTCGAGGTTTTGTTTTTTATTAATTTCACCCATGTCTGCAACATTTACTTGATGGAAAAAAACACCCATATTCAGAGTGAAAGAATGGGAACATTACTTGGGGGATTTTTCCATGAATTGAATGCTGTACCTTTATCCGAGGTTTTTATACTTGTGATATGTTAATAAAACCTCAATCTTTTTGGAAATTGGTCATTACTCAATAGGGAATCGTGACTCGTCTTACTCATCATCAAGAATGTCACAATTTCGAATATATTTCATTGTTGTGGGACAACCTGCTAGATCTTTGGACCTAGAAAAGGGTTAAGGGTCTTAAAGGAAAAGGGTAAAGAGTCCTTACATTATGCGCGTAATTTGTGGACATGGACGACACAATATCGCGGCTTCGCACTGCGCTTAGCGCACGAATGAGGAGGGTCGTCGCGCTTCAGGATTTAGCCTGTACCACACAACAGGTGACAAGCCTCGCTGCTAATGTCATCTTGGCAGTTTCATTGTGTAAAAGCGGTTGGCCGCTGAACTTTGAATATAAACATGTACAGAACCTTACCTTTTTCAAGATCTTCTCTTTCGGTAGTAGGGTCCAGCCTTTATTGATAAACTTCTTGTCTGATAGAGTGTACCGTAGAGTGCCGTTCCGAGAGGTCGTAACGGTCGAATTCTGTTCCTGTACAAAACGAGTAAGCATAATATACATATAATGTAATGAATTAGGTAAGTATAATAATGATATACCTTTATTTCGTAAATTAATTTCTTGTTATTAGGCTTCGCCTGTATCGCGGTAAAACTAATACAATTTATTTCACCTTCGCCGATAGATATTAGGTACCGTAAAGCCGGGTTACTTTGTCCCAAAAAAATTATGTGTTTTACTTCTCATTCGATTTAATTGAAATACAACACATTTATGTTTGAATTGATAAATCAGAAGTAAAGTTAAGAGTGTAATCAAGTAATTTACACACTTTCTTTTTAATAAAATAATATCCAAGAGTTTTTTCTGTTTCGTAAAGTTTGGGCTAAAGTAATATATTCGGGAGGGCTATTTTGGCCCATGGCTTTTTTTCGTGTTGTAGCGTAACGCTTATTAATTATGAAAATAAGTAACATGTTTAGACAAATTACGTATAAAATAGCACCACTTCCTCTTATACATTGTTTGTTTTATTGCAGTAAAATTAAGATTTCATCATAATAAAATTAAGAATCATCAAATTAATTATTATGATATAAATTTACAACTCCATCATAGAAGTCTTTTCATATACTTCTTATTTCGATTAATTCTAACGTTTGTCCTGAATTTCATCGGCATATAACATTTTTATGCTGTGCTTTTTGCAAATCTTAGATACCCAACTTCCATTAGATTTTTTTTGTACTAAAACCTATTTAGTTATTTACTTCATGATATTTCTAATTTCTCAATGTATATTCATAGCCGCTCTCGCGTTGTTCGGTTAAACAGTTTTCGTGTAAAAATGTGATAGACAAAAAGTTCGACAGACGGGCAGACTTATTTAAAATTAACAGTTTTAGTATGTGTCGGGATGCAAAATTCATACCTAAAACGCCTGATAACAATAAATCATCTAATTTATACGATGCTTTGGTTTTATGATAAATTGAATTTTGGGCCAAAGTTACCCCCTACTAGGGCCAAAGTAAACCGGCTTCACGGTATTATTTTTTTAGATTTCACTCACATTGACTTTCACATTGAGTCTGTTCAATAAGAGCTAAATGTCGGTACAAAATATAACATGGATAACATGTGGGTCTGGAGACGGATGGAAGGCGTAAGTTGGAGAAAAAAACTAACAAAAGAGGACGTGCTGCGTAGAGAGGATGAGAGAAGAGCGATCATGAACACCATCGAAGTGAGACGCGGAAAGATGATTAGACATTTGATTCGACACGACCATTTCTTCAAAACCATCCTTGAGGGCAAGATAGAAGGTAGAAGAGGTAGAGGCAGACCAAGACGAAGCTACATGGATCAAGTGAAGTGATGGAAAGAGCGGAGGTGGTGTCGTATCAAAGTGCTAGCACAAGAAGAGACGGCTGGGTCGCGTTTTATAAAGTTACAATTTACAATTTTGCTGTTTGCCTCGCTTTCTAGCCATTACCTACGTGCGTGCGTTAGAGAGGCAAACAGCGAAATTGTAAAATGCAACTTTATAAAACGCGACCCTGGAAGTTACTCCACCGACAAGAGAATATCTCTTAAGTTTAAGATGATGATGGTAACATGGAATTTTTTATTATGTACCTAATTTGTTTTGATTTATTCAGAAAATGCAATACTGCGGCCTAATTTATATCAAATATCTGAGCAAACCTCTATTGTCATGGCGTTAGAATGCATGTTCCGATATATCTGACGACTGTATATAATATGAGTTTCGATAAGATAAGGATGATGACAAATGATCAGTTAATTGCGTATTAGTTTGTTAGTACACTTACTGATTCCTCGATCACGTTTACGTGAGGAAGTTCAACCGTGGATGGAACCCGGGGTATAAATGTTTGTCTTGTTATCAATGGTTTTTCCGGCTTTGGTTTCGCCACCTCATCTGGATGGGGGTGGTATATCCTCTCACCTTTTATAATGGCATGCACTTCGACACTTCGATCGCATTCGCTCACGTGATCTAAACTCGTACTTTCCGATTCCACGAAACTCGGCAACAGTGTTTTCTTGAATTTCTCCTGCCTAGCGGCTTCGGCATTCGCCGCAGCCTGTTTTGCTTCCTCTTCCTTCAATTTCAAGTGAAGCAGTTTGTTATCAATAGACATTCTTTTATTGTATGCATCTTTTTCTGCCATCTTAATCATGTGTTCATTGATTTTCGCCCGTATCAAATCTTGGGCCTTTTCACCAGTAAACAATTGAATCTTTTCCCCCTTGGATTTGGCCTTCGATCTTAATGAAGTCGGAGTCGATATTTTACTGTCTGGCGAAACATATAGCTTATCACCTTTTCCTTGAGATTCTCCCTTTTTTCCATCTTTTATAATCCTACTAGTGTTCACGGCAATGCTTATTCTGCCAGATTTTGCCATTTTTGGTCCGGTATCTTTAGATTTCTCTTCTTTACCCTTATTATAACCTTCTTCGGTTCTTTTTATTTTCGTAAATTCTTCATCTATTCTGACTTTCAAGTTGCTTTGTTTAATATTACTGGACTTAGCTTTCGAGCCTTCTAATTTACTTCTTTTTTTAGTCGCACTAGCAGTTTTTTTTCTATTTCTCTCTAAATCTGCTATACCTTCTGTAACACCAGCTAGTGTATCCTTTTCAGAAGGGAAGAACGGATCTCTTTCGCATTTCTCCAAATATTCTACAGTTCCTATCACCGACGTGTCCTTACCAACATCTTTAGAGGATCCCTTATAGGTATAGCCTTTGAGCACTGTGTTGAAACGTTCGACTGCATGATCTATTTTATGTGGATCATCGTCTGCATCGAAGTGGGGCGCTGTGAGACGTTGGAGATGGATGAGCTCTGAATCGCATACTTTGATGGAGCCGTCTGCTGTGAAGGTGCGGAACTTGTGGACTATATCCGTGCAAGGCGGACAGGAGAACAACTCGTTCAAGCCGCCCCGGTTGGCGTCGCGTGCTCCGTCCCGGAACAGAGTTTCGATTCCTCGCAACATCTCTTTGCATCTCGGGCAGTAATTTACGCACTTGGCTGTAAAGCGAAATGAGAATGACGGTATTAGGATAAGGGTTGTAGATACCTACAAATGCGCTGCAATTTGACGCTTCCGCGAAATACATTTGCAATGAAAGTCACTCAAGATAATAACTAATTTGAATAGACAGATCGTAAGTTCCAGTAAAGTCAAATTCAAGAGCTGAAGTTAGAATACGGATCTGAATAAAAGTCCTACTGTTCTTCTACCAATTATGCGTCTATTTCTATATGAAATTTATTACAACTTGAATAGGTACTTACGAAGTATAGTGGTACCCTCGTCGGGACTCATCCCTCCGTCTCGTTCTAGGTCAACGCTTCTCGTCGTATAAAAAATAATCGTCTCTTTTTGTGCACTGCCGCTTGGCTGCGGCTTCTACAAACAAGGATTTCATGGGAAATATTCATTTAAGTAGATTAAGATAAGCTAGTAAGTTACAAATAGAAGAGCTAGTTTCACAAATAGCCGGGTCGACGCTATTCGACCCACCTAGCAACCCTAGCAACTAGGTCAGTGTGGACGTACCTTGCCCACGGTGTGCGGCAGTTTGCGGTTTTGCCACTCCAAACCACACAAACCCAGCTGCTTCGCGCGGCAAATTCCTCGTGCCGTAATGTGGGCCCTTCTAATTACTTAATTAGTAGGTATTAGGTAGTACCGTAAAGTGGCAACGTTATGGTTACCTTTAGTAGGCGCTCTGAGGGCCTAGTGTAGGTAATAACTTATAAAAAAAGTCTCGATCGCGTTTACGTTTTTCGTCGCCATTTCATACCAATGACGATGACAATGTAAACGCAATAGACGTTTTTTTTATAAGTTATTACCTGCACTAGGCCCTCTGTAGACTAAAATGCGATTTAAATTGAACTTACAGATATAGATGACCTATATCGATAAATGGTGAGGCCGACATCGCCTTTCTCTAGTATCTTCTGAAAATCATTCCAATGTTGTCCGGGCCGACAGGCGTAACAACACGAAAAGCTGCAATGTTACCAGATGTTGTGGGATAAATTAAATCAGTTACAAGAACGGGTGAATTCATAATCATAAGGATCATCGTGGGCGAATCGCGACGCGACGCCGCAGACGCGAGTATGAAGTTTAACGTGAGCGCACTGCGGAAACGGATTCACACTCACGTTCGCACGTTTGCAGCTCCGCGCCGCTATTCGTTCACGAGTGAGGAGCTGAGCGGCCTAGAAGCTGTGGGCCTATTTCGAAAATCGTCGTCATTGGAGTGTGATTTTCGAAGTTCGTGGTAATTAAGCCTACAACAGCCAGCAGTGACGGCTTGAATGAGCATGGCCAACTTTTTCATATTTATGTCATATTCATTTATTCATAAAGATAATTACACGTCAAATTACATAATATTTGTTTACACGTGGATGTAAATTACATTATTAGATTATTACACTATAAATACAAATGTCAACATTATAAATTCCAATTAAAAGGCAGAAATATACACATTAAATTATTAATATAAGGTGAAGCACTAAAAAAGAAACTTCCCAATAAATCAATTACATGAACTAATTAATTTTATAATTAAATTTAAATGTGTGGATCAACGACATCTTATCGCTAAATTCGTCGATGGAGTAACATGCTAATCCAATAATAAACTTTTAAGCCGTTTGGCGAATGCAGTGTTACTCGAGATATTTCTTATATTATCAGGCAACGTGTTATAAAGTTTAACTCCCTAAACACCAACAGATTTTTTGGCTTTGGCGGTGGCACACGCAAGGGCCAGGAGGAGTCCACCACCACGCGTGCTTCTGCCCGACTGCTGCTCCCGGGTTTTATACGAGCTGAGGTTGCTTCTTACATACCTACACGCTTCCAATATGTACACACTAGGTAATGTCAGGATCTTATGCTGAACAAATAAGGCATGAGCTGGGTGGTCGTAAGGTTTTCCCGCAACTATTCGCATTGCTCGCTTTTGGAGCTTAAACACTCGCTCCCGGTCAGCTGCTGTCGCCCACAGATCGATGCCGTAAGTCAATATCGAGTGAAAGTACCCGTAATATGCTTTATAGATATTAACGTCTGAAAGTGTTGGGGCCAGCCGGGATAGTGCAAAGTTGCAAACGCTGCCGATGATAATTTGCCACACATTAGGTCTATGTGAGCTGACCATGTCAGACCAGAATCGATGACGAAACCTAAATAGGTACTTTGTTTGGTCTACTTGCGGTATTAGGGTGTTATCTAGACTTATTTCCAATTTAGTAGGGGACTTTCGAAGTTGGAAATGAATTAAGTTGGTCTTCTCAACGTTTAAAAGCATACCATTGGCAAGGAACCACCTCGATATTTGCGTCATAACATGAGTCAGCTTGACCTTCAAATTGTTTATATTGCCAGCGTTGACAATGATGCAAGTGTCATCTGCGTAAGTTACGTATTCAGCATCAGAGCTTGCAGCCGTGATATCGTTAATGAGCAATAAGAACAAATAGTTTCCAATCGTGGATCCTTGGGGCACGGAGCACCCACCTGTACTGCCCAGGCTGGATTGGGAATTGAACACGAAAGTCCTTTGCACTCGGTTGTTCAAGAATGACGCAATCAATTTGTGGAAGGTACCTCCTATTCCACAGCACCACATTTTCAGAAGACGGCCGCAACCTGCCGCCCGCCGTCGAGGTGGGCGAGCATCCGCGCCTTCAAGTCGCGCGCTGCACTCACTTGATCGCCCCGCTTGATACGCATACTGATGATTACTAAGGATGTTGTTATCTATAAGATGCTTCATAATTCTCTTACTTAGTAATTTTTCGAAAATTTTGGAGATAATCGGTATCAGTGCGACAGGCCTAAAGTTTTTAGGAATATGCATTTCTCCCTTTCCCTTATAGATAGGTTGAATTTTAATAATTTTGAGAGGGTCGGGGTACACTCCTGCTAATACACAATCGTTAAGTAGCTTGAGTAGTACATTTCTTCTCTGTACTTGAGCTTTAATTTGATGTATATAACTTGTTGGCGGTATTAAAAAAAAGACCCATAAAAGTTAGGTAGCACTTATAAATGGCAATCTTGCATTTTTGACGTTTTTATAAGCTCACCTAACAGCCGTGAAAAGGAAAATTAGTACCTCCTAATTTTAACCATACCTGTCATACAACGGAAATCTTGAAATAGCCCATATGCCTTGCCTATTAGCTACCACTTTGAGATGTCTATCATGAAAATGAAAATGAAAATGAAAAATATTTATTTCCTTTAACAATTTTGGTGCAGTTTACAAGTGGGTTGAGACCTCCTATTAAGTAAATAATACTTGTATCAGGAAGCCTCGCTCCTCCTTATCAAATAGTACTAACAATTAATTCAAAATGAGAGGTTATAAAGGGTTTAGCAGCCTTACCGAACAAGAGTTGCCTTACCCCACGGATGAGGTCAATATTTTAGGTGGTGTACTAGCAGGACCTAAGAATACTCCATGCTTAATATCAGCTCTAGATCTTCTTTTGTTTTAGAGTTATTCAAGATAATGTAAAATATACAGGGTGCCGTTGAATATGGCATATTTCGTAAACTGTTCAAGTTAGATCAATTAAACAAAATTGTGTTTGATAACAATAAAATAGACTACAAAATGCATATTTTTAATCTGCATCTTGTCCTTATTTTTCATAATAAAAAAAGGGTTTTTGTTTTTTTTTCCATATTTTTTTTTATTTCACACGGAGGTACACCTACAAAAAAAATATGCATACATAGCCACTAATGTCCACTATATACATAAATTAAGATATTTCCATAAATCATCGTGCGTCATGCCAAAAAAAAAACTATTCCAGTGGCCTATAACACAAAACTTACAATTACAATTCTACAATTGTCACGTTACAAATTTGTCATAAAACAAGTGTGCGTACCACAAAATATAAAAATTACATATTTGTACTGGAAAATTTCTACAAATATGTAAATTGTATAAAAAACCTACAATTTGTTGTATCACAAAACTTTACATATCGCTCAACTATTTTCCGGAAAACTTACAAATTTGTAGGTGACAATTGTATCATGCAACAGTAAATTGTAGAAATAGTTGTACATATTTTTAGAATTGTAGCTACAGGTTGACAATTCACCAAACGTGTGTCATAACCTTTTTACAATTATTCCAACGCTCGTAATTGCATTACCTACATTATATTGAACGATTTAATCCCAAGTTTGACGAAATGCTTTATTCAAGTGACAGTGATAGTGAAACAGAATTAATAATTGGAAGACGTCCCAGGAGAAATTTAGAACGGATAAATTTAACTTTCAACATTACGGATTTTACGTTTAACGAACTATTTAGAGTTAGTAAATCTACCGTCGAATACCTTATACAGACTATTGGAGGACATCTTCAACATCCGACACGAAGAAGCCACGCCCTTCATCCGCAACAACAGCTGCTAACTGTTTTAAGATGGTTAGGCTCAGGATCCCAATACCACGTCACTGGCGATGCTCATGGCGTTTCTAAAATGACGATGTGTCGCTCTATTCGTACCGTGTGTGCACAAATAGTGGATAAATTGCTGGGGAGTGAAGTAAGATGGCCAACCAATGGAAACTCAATTTCGGAAGACTTTATTGCAGCTTCTCATGTAAATTTTCCCAGGGTCGGAGGCATTATTGATGGGTCACTAATACCAATAGATGCCCCACGACAAAATGAAGCTGGTTTTGTTGACCGACACGGAGATCACTCTATAAATGTTATGGTTGTATGTGGACCTAATTTAGAGTTTTTTTATGTGAATGCACGATGGCCTGGCTCCGTACACGACTCCCGGGTTTTAAGGTGCTCATCGTTATCTCAGCAATGGGATGATGGATGGAGACCTTTTCCCAATGCTATAATACTAGGTGACAGTGGATATAGTTTAAAAAAGTGGCTAATAACTCCGAACATACCCGCTCGCATACCAAGAAACGCAGCTTTAGATCGATTTTTAAGAGCTTTTAAATCGATGAGGCGTATGGTCGAAAACGCACTAGGAATATTAAAGGAAAAGTTTCCCTGTCTCAACCACTTAAGACTACAACCTAAAAATGCAAGTACGGTTATTTTGACATGTGTAATATTACACAATCTAGAAAAGCGTTTAGGCTTTAACACTGATTTATACACTCCATTGATAGATGAAGCAGAACAAGACATTCAATATAATCTTGAAGATAATGATAATGGTGATATCGAAGCGACTGGAGTATTAATTTCTTTAATAGAACACTTCAATTAAATAATCTATTTACTATTATGACACTGACGACAGCCACGACAGGCATGAAATAAAACTAAATTGTTTATATATATATTTTTATTTTAAATGTACCTACCTATGTCAAATCAATGTACAATAAACTAGTTCACAACTAGCAACAAGTTTTATTTAATACATAAAGCCGCGTTCTTATTACTCTATTATATTTTCAAAATACATAGAAGTAAGAGAAGCAGCCCTATTATAAATATAACATACAGGATGCCCCACGGCATCCTACTAATACTTTATATATAAATAAAGTATATATTTATAAATTTTATAAATATTATATACATATACATTATATATACATATATACATATATGTATATATACATATACATTATATACACATATGTGTATGTATATAATATTTATAAAATACATCTCAGACTATCAATTTATTATACTTAAGCTATTCAGACATTAAATTACTTTCAGTGCTATTAGTCGGTGTTTCTGAAGGCCCGTCAATGAGGGTTTTCGATAATTTTTCTACCACCAGGGCGGCGCTTCGTACGCACCTGGTCTCGACAGCTGTCAGATTCATACTATTCATAGGCACCTGGGCCTAAAATATTGAAATTCTATTTTATTTGGAAGAGAATTGATTTTGTAATGGATTACGACTAATACATGGTCGTCGAACTGAAGATTGAACTCTAAAACAGGCGCTCAAAGTCACTGGTATTAAAAATAATTACTATAACTTTGTTAGTTTCATGAGAATTGACTTGGAACTATTTTATTTATTTATTTTAGGTAACAATATGCCTAAAGTAATGGTTTTCAGAATAAATAAACCTAATAAATATGTTGAAAATTAAATGCGCGTTTTTATTTTGACAGTTCGTTAAAGGGTCGGCTCAGTGCTGCCATCTCACCTCCCCATAGCGGCAGAAAAAGTATCAAAAACCCTCATTAAATTGATTTTAATGATGGCGTCATCTTGCAAATACAAAGGTAAAGTGAATTTTGATGGTCGTGTTATATTCAGTTCTTTTTCAAGCTTGAGTAAGTCCAAATCCAGTTTATAGTTTTCCCTCTCTAATTTTCCAATTTCTAATTCAACCTTCTTTTTTTTAAACTGTAATATCTCATTTGATACCGCATCCCCTTCTAATGAAGCCTTGTTTCTGGTACAAAACTTTCTTCGTATAGGCGTTGGTGCCACAGCTTGCTGTGGGGGCTGCGGGCTTGCAGGAACTGGTAAAGTAATACCATCGGTTTCTTCGGAAAATAATTCGATTGGCTGTTGAGCATTCGAACCAGAAGATTCAGCACAATCTAATCCGTGTATAACTGGAGACTCTTTACCAATTATAGATAAAATTAGTTCATCACTGGTATCAAGTTTCATTTTTTTCCCTCCTCCTGAACCCGTTTTAAATTGATTGTCTCTTTTCTCCTGAAATACGTATAATGAAAAAAATATTATGATCATAGTTGTAGTCGGAATTAAAATAAACAAACTTTACTATCAACACTGGACATATAGGTACCTATAAAAAAAGTAGGTACATTTATTCATATCGGTCCCATAGGAAACATTGTTCAAAAAGACCGTCTAAACACGTTATTCACAGGGTGCTCACGTCTCCTGAATCACCCTGTATAATAATGTGTCTCTATTATTTCCCATAATGTCATAAGTCATAAACAAAAACCCTGAAATTAACGGTTTCAGCGTTATGAGTCATAACTTTTGATTATGGCTACCTAATGATAATCTGGCAATCATTACATTGTGACTTCCTATAAATATGTCAAACAAAGGGATCCCATATAATAATATTATAACTAATATTATAAATGCGAAAGTAACTCTGTTTGTCACATATTCACGCTTAATACCTATAAGAAAATTAGGTAGGTACTTGAGAATCCGATTAAAGAAAAATACTTAGCATACTTACCATTGTGCGTCTCTTCCAATTTTGCCACATAGTATCCCTTAAGTATTTCCAGTCCTTATCCATAATAGCCGTATCATTCAACACTCTTGCAATATCCTTCCATTGATTTATTTTATCACTATGGGTCAATTTGTCGCTAAATTTACCAAACAGAACATGTTTATTTTCACTTATAGCGTTTAATATGGTCAGTTTTTTTTGCAAGTCCATTTTAATGAGATACTAGATGTCTAAATATAAGTGCAATAGATATCACTAGACAATTAGCGTAATTCCTTATTAAACGGAGAAAAACTACCTTCAAAATCATAGAAGCTAAATAAATTGATACCTACATATTTTAAATTGTAACTTTACAAATGTTTATTTGTATATTCACAAATCTACAATTTGACAAATTTGTAGTTGTCATGACATACCTTATTTTTTTGTGATACGCTTCCACAAAAGTAAATTATTTGTATACTACAAACTTGTAACGAATACTTTTTTGTAATAGCAGTGTTTTACCCTACAATAAAACACATATTAAGCGAAACACCTTATTCGAAACCTACATTAATATTTGAGAGAGGCAATCTTGTTTACTATGACGTGACGGTTGCTGATTTGACTATACTCTACTCTTTTTACCCCCTCTATCAGTTTCCCGTTTTTGCCACCAGGGTACCAGGGTAGGGACACAGTATACACCAGTAATTACTCTTCTAACAAATGAACGCCGCGCGGCCACGCATACAGGCGCACTACACGCACGCAGCGAGTACATGCAAATTGGGATAATTTGGGATAAGTCAGTTGGGGTCGGCCGGCCGCGCAGCGCGCTTTGTGTCGTATTGCGTTCGAGATAGAAAATTAAAAAAATGACATCAGTGCCGAACACATTACGGTATTGTAATGTTTTAATGATTCTGTGCATGAGACTAACGTATGCGGAGTGAAATTTGCACAAATTTTGAACAAGTAAAAACAAAATAAAAAAATTAAATTTAACTTGTGTCTCAATGCTAAATTAATTTGTATACAATTGTTAATTAAATTGGATAGTTTTGTCGGGTTTGGCATCTTTCTTTAGAAATTATGGCCAATTGAGTAGAACAATGTCGCACAACACAACTGCATGTATTTTCCACAAGACACATTTGCTAAGGCCAAAATCGACGATGATTCTGATTTTTTAGAAGAAGGCAAGATTTGAAACACTGTTTTATAAAAATCTCGCATTCTTTTCGTTTCCAATAAATGATATTAGAAACCCTAGTGTAATGTAACAATTTGGCTACAGCCACTTTTCAGAAAGAGCTCGAATAAAGGAAATTACGTTAACCCGAATCACAAAATCGAACAGGGAGCTCAGAAATACTTCTAAATATGACAACAAAATTGATGAAAAACATCCTCAAACCATGGGCATTACGAAACATAAACAAAGAGCAAGCCTATCAACACGGAAAATAAAAATAAACAACTTTGAAAATATGACTTCGCCATTTGATCAAAAAGTGTAAAAAACACTGCTTTTTCAGTAACGGATGTCACGGTGAACGACTTATAGCTAATTTCAATTAAATATTTTTAGCATAATAAGTAAGTATCAATAGACCAATTAACAAGAATATGAAATATAATGAGCAAAGGATTTTTATTTAAAAAGTTTTCCTACAGAAGATAAAATTAGAGGCAAGAAAAATGCTAACATTTGTTTTTTCGACATCAATGGATAAAGTATCATAAAACTAAAGTTATACACTTTGGATTCAAGTAGTTTTTATCTTGCATGAATACTTGTTAAAATCGATATTAAAAAACGTACATGTTCAAGAAAATAATAATGATATCATTTATTTAATATAATATTAAACTTTGTGCAGATTTCATTCCGCATACGTTAATCGATACCTAAGGTACATAATATTTAATATTATTTTTCATAATCATCAGTATTCTATTCAATACTGATGCAATGTCATGATGTGGTATTGTAGTACTCATATTGACAGTTATACCTATAGTACCTTTGTACCAAGTCGAATAATTAATTTTGTTCAACCCTGTGCAGTAGGTATCATTCGCGTCGCCACTGCCGGAGAGTGACTACTGGACTTGTCTTTATACTGTGGTAGGGATGCCCGCTCCCTCGTCATTGGTTCTCAAATTTAATGTTTTATTTACACGTTTTGTAATGTTTCACCAAAACAGTGATATAATAGATAGATAGATACACCACCGTCACTAAAACTTACACAAAGGTGAAGTGAAGTGAAAGTGCTAAGATTTGTAGTGAGTTAGTGAAAAGTAACTGTGAGAGTGGAACATTGCATTTTAACCGCCAGGCAGGATTATAAAGTGTAGGTTTCGAATAAGGTGTTTCGCTTAATATGTGTTTTATTGTAGGGTAAAACACTGCTATTAAGCTTCTGCACCGTTATTCGAAACCTACATTAATATTTGAGACCTGTCTGTTATCGCCTGGTGGCAAGACACCAATGTGAATCATGTGAAAACAATTAGGTAACTGGTAAAGTTACAGTCACATTCGTGTGTGATAAGAATAAAAATGTTCTTTTATATTATGATATATGGATTAAAACACATAATATACAATAATCTGTTTATTGAACAACAACTTTAGCATACAATAATACTGAAAAACAAGCTTATTTCAACTTAATCTAGGCTTGTATTAAACCTGAATACATTGTTACATATGTAATTATGTATCTATAACCGACCAAAATCGATTGTAATAATTAACTGGTGGTAAGTCAAAAATGACCCAATGTAACATTGGATTTTTCAATTATGTTGTATTGTAATTTATTATAAATAAATCAATTAAAAATGTATCTATTTTTTATTGATTAGGTACCCTTTGCTCCTAATCTATAAGATCTTCTTACAATTATTTTTCAAATTGAATAATCAACGGGAGTAAAACATTCAGTTACAGCTAAGACGGGTGCTGATTGTCGAATTTCTCTACAGCAAACGTTAGAAAAAGTGTTTTGTGAGCGTCAGATATCGCGAGCTAAGATTTCATCCAACGGAAGGATTTGTACCAAATTTTTCGAAGCTACTGCAGGATGCACTAGCTACCCGGACTAGCTTGGATGCCCGCGTCATTGTCAGACT
>JALPQI010023215.1:0-15827 GCA_025490895.1 Thaumatotibia leucotreta
GAGAAACAGCTCCTTGTATAAAGCACAGCATATCTAAGATGCCAATCGCTAACGCTCAGTACCGTAACGGAGCATTTCTCAAAAATTTTGTAGACTCAATAAATTCCTAGGCTGGGAAAGTCAATGATGCTGAGCAAGATTCACCACATTTCCCAAAATTTCTCAAAACTTTTGTATGAAACGTTCCCTTTTTGTTATATAGAAATCTGGTAACAAAAGTGGAAAAGTCCATTCAAACTTACTAGGACATTTTGGGAAATGTAGTGGATTTTGCGAATTACCAATTTTTATCAATATCATTGATCACCAAAGGTACTTTTTTTGAGAATTGCACAGCGTAGTTCTCACTCTGTCATTATTGATTAGTGCGACAAAGAGAGTTGCGTTTCGTTCGCGACTGGGCGTTAGCGATTGGGTAACTTGGCTACGTATCCTGATAAGGAAACACGAGCCATAGCGAGGATATTGTGTGATCACAGGCAAAATGTAGAAATTAGGTACTCAAAATTATGGGTACTTGATCATTGACAATATAATTTGGAGATAAATTGGTGTTAAGTATAATAATTAAATTATTATATGTATGGCGATAGAATGGATACGTGATATGCAAGTATTCTCTCAGACTAAATACTAATGTACGTATATAAAAAAGAGAGAGAGCATGTAAAATTAAAAGAACACGACTTGTTAATGCACATGAAGGCAAAAAACTGACTTAAATAAAACTTATAAATCTCTTATAAGTAAAATTTTTGTTTAACGTACGACAGAATACCCAAAATATATAGGTTTTACCTAGTCTACTTAAAATAAAACATTGAGCACATAGGGAACAATTTAACAAACATTTACAAAGATACAAAATGCAGTAGAAGATATAAAATAAATAGAAATATTTAATCGAGGTACTCTGATAGGTCTTGGCGTAGTATCTCAACTTTTATCTAGGTCTTTACTTTAATCTATTAAAGCTTTGTAAAAATAACCATTCGACGATTAGTGACTATATTTTGAAAAAATACAGTTCACTCCGGATACCATTTTTCTCTTCAGGGCTGTTTTACAACGATTCCATAGAAACGTCTTAGCCAACATTTCACATTCCTCTATAAAATACTAAAATGGTAATCTTAACAATGCTTAGACAAGTTGCCAATCGCTAACGCTTAATCGTCAATCGTAAACGAAAGGCTGCTAACTGTCTTTGTCGCACTAATATGAAAGAGTGACAGAGAGGGAAAACTACGATACGCTACTAAGCGTTAGCGATTGGCAACTTGGCTAAGCATCCTGAAGTAATACAATTAAAAGTATCATTCTTATAAGGCAATGCTGAACACATAATGATACCTTACACATTATGATAACCAGCGTTTATCCCCAAAACTTGATCAGGCATATTCATCATTAGGGTAGATTACAAAAAATATGTACATGGTTAATGGCCATAATGAAAACTAAAGTTAACGTCATAATTTGTAGGTTACGAAGTTAAATTTTGCGTAAATCATGGCAGTGGCGACAAAGCAAATTTTCTATGAGCGTTCAACAATACGCACCTACATTTTTTTAATTTGACGCCTTTTTCGACTGCCAAATGATGTTCGACAGAGTAGTTAGTGTCTTTTTTTGCTATGTATTTTCCGGGCTATCATAATTAGTATGACTAACTTTCGTAACACAATTGACGCGATCATGATTTTTATTTTGAATTAACTATGTAATTTTTTTTGCAATCGACTTCTCTACTAGTAAACAAGTTTCTAACCTCTAAATACATGTTTTCCTCTAAAAACCAATAGATTTGCCGTAACTAGGAAACCGTTGGCTATATTTAAGGCACCTCATTATTATTGCACCAGGAATCGTTTATAAATTTATAATCAAGTTCACAACTGTTTACGGCAGAGAATGAGCAGTTTCAGGGTAGAAAATTGTTTACTAGATAAGACGCGTACTACCTATTCATCCTATAGGCTTTATTATGGGATAAATCTTTGAAACACCTAAAATACGCTTTTTATTAATACGCTAGGATATACTTAAAATCAACTCATACTGTTCATGAATTCACATAAAAATACTTAATACTTATCATTAATATTATCACTTAAACATTCGTAGAACTTACATACTGAAATGTACCTCAACCGAACCCTGTTTAGGGTACACGCACCTACATCAGCTAAAAGTATTGATCATTGGAGGAATTTTTCACATAATGTGTAAACTTCTTTCAATTTTAGCAGCATGTTCAGGTTGTAAAAAGCAAAAGATGTTATAAGAACCCGGGTTTCAATATTATTTAGTTTCGTGTTATGTTTGAAAACCGACAACAAAAGAATAATTCTTCAAAATTTTAAATAAAAATCAGTTTATATTTTTTGCTTCTTACGACACCAGTTGGCTAAGCACATGATTGGTGCGCCAGTAAGCCGCGAGACATACTTGCCGTATTTATTGACTGTATTAATAAAAGAGCGTCGTATACTTTTTCCGACATACTGTCGTACGCATCTACCAAGCCTACAGGAAAACAGAGGTGACATGTCACACCGTTAATAAAATTGAGAACTGAGTGCGTAGCCAAATTGCCAATCGCTAGCGCTCAGTAGCGTATCGTGTTGTTTCCGTCTTCTTATTAGTGTGAGATCATCAAGATGGAGCTTTAGCAATTTGCATTTTGGTTATGCACCCAGGAAATCATTCAGATTCCTATTTAAAACTATTCGGTAGACAACTGGCATCATTATAGTAAAACAGCCAATCAAATGTTCTTACGATCTCTTAGCCGGAAGGAAGTGGTCAGTCCAGAAGATGTTAGCGAGGATACCTGCTAGCATGAGCGAGCAGTAGAGGATGACTGCCGCCCACCAGAGCCGCTTCTCCCATTTACGCTTTTCCAGGTTGCGGAGAACTCCGATACCAACGAGAAGACCTGACGGAAATAAAAACTTTACTATATATTATATATAAAAAAAACAAATAATTTATTCGTGGCAAATATATCAACAAACATGAAAAAACAAAACAGACAAATTCAGCATTTCTTTGACTGTTTCAAACGCCGTGACTTTTGTGGCAACATTATTACCCGATATCCGTGGGTACCTATCCCATACGTTTTTTGGATATGTTGGTAGTTGTCTACTACGTCTACCAAGATATCCAAAAGTTCTTACATCTCTCACGGGATTCGTGTGATAAGGCTGCAAGTGACAACGGTGGAACGCTTGGAGAAATGCCCTAATATTGTACCACGAAAATATAACAAATATCTTGGAACATCTTACACAAATCGACCTAGTCCCACGGTAAGCTCAATTAAGGCTTGTGATGTGGGTACCAACAAGTAGCGACGATATATATAATAGATAGGTACATAACTACATATTTTATATCGATGCCATCGACAGCCACGACTAAGGAACAAATATTATGAGAAATAAATACACAAATTATGTCCTCGCCGGGATTCGAACACGGAACCTCCAACTTTGTAGGGTCCCTACCAACTAGGCTACAGAGGCTGAAAAATAAGGCTAGATATAAATGGACCACGGAAGCTAATATGTGTAAGCAATAAATCTGCACTCTGAAAAAGTTTGTACATTTGGTGATCCAATTCTCGATATTCGGTATTGACACAAATTAGTAGGCAGAGTCAATGTTGAAATGACCCAGGAAGTTTGTATTGTATTTTTGGACTTGGATTTGGGAGATTCTAGAGGCCCGTCCCATAATCTTTGAAAAAGTGAACACGAAAGCTTGTGGTGCATTCCACGAGAAAGTCTACATTGACGGAAACGTGACGGCTATGACAGCTACCTTAGAAATATACGGAAAGTGCGAGAATTCTCTATGAATACAAACACCCAGTTATAAAATGAAGATACACCAAAAATTGCATTCCTAACTTTCTTAGATGAACGCGAAGAACGGCGTCACGTACGCGATATTCTCGTGGAACCCTTGTACGTACCAGCGATAGCTCCCGCTAAATGCGCGACGTAGCCAATGTTGGTGGTGGCGCCCCTATAGCGGTCGTACACGGCCGTGCCAACGTCCACCGCCGCTAGGAGCAGGAACACGAGTAGTTGGATTATCGCGAACTCCATTTCCGACCAGTTCTGGAATTAAGTGCGTGATGATTATACCTCGATATTTTTCTAGCAGGAACAAATGATTGACACAATTAAACATCGACATAACTGTTTATCGATAAATCTGTTGGTCAATAAATAAAATTAAATAAATAATGTACCATAACTTAGGGATAAATTAACAGAAAGCAAATCACATTCAAAACGATACATTATTTGTCTTATCTGTTGTATTGAGTACTCATTAAAAGAACAAAGACTAATAAAATATACTTCTAACGCCATATGAAATAATTTTTATGAAGTATTAGTAATACACATTTACCTCCTAATGCGTCTATACGCATAGTGAATAGGAGAGGCCTACGTCCAGCAGTGGACTAACATAGGCTGATGATGTGATGTGATGATTAGATATTTAAAACAAAGCCTAAATAGGTCCTGTATTTCATGGTTACCTTATTTTACGAGTTAGTATCTTTATGAGAATAGGGTCTACTCATCGATAACAATTATATCGATGTTAAATTTTGTCAATCTCTCGTTGCTGCTAGAAAAATATCGATGATTAAGTGGATGCAGGGATTACAGGTAGATATGGAAACTCATGTTGCCAGGCAGAGTGACGGCAGGTGGACGAAAGTTTTCACGGATTGGTGGCCTATTTCGGATGAAAGAGCCCCTGGGCGTCCGTTGGCTCGACGACATTCGTAAGAATGCGGGACACTTCTGGGTTAGATTTTCTCAGGACCGAGATGAGCATCTGGTGCTCAGCAGTGAGCGATAAATGGCTGAAATGATGATGATGAGGATGGCAACTCTGAGGTAAACCATCGAATACGTGCGCCGGCAGGTCTACTGCGAACTTCGAAATCCGCATATCTCGAGCATCTGTCTCTGACACGCTAATGACGACTATGTTGGTGTGACAGAGACGAATACACGGTCCGACGTTAGTGGTGAGTCTTGAGGGTTCAATTAATCGCGTGTTTAATCGTTACATCGAAACAGTCACTCACAAATTTGTCACTGTGACAAGCTGTCAGCCGCCATTTACTAAACATGGGGCCAATGGTCTGAGAACGGTTGTTGATCAGTTGGTAAGGGAACATACCCATACTACGTGGGGGGGGGGGTCCGTCAAAGTACCACTCTTGGTCACCGATCGAGATTATTTTGTAATAATGTAATTGAAATTGAATTTACACGCCACAGGTTTTCCCATCACTAATTTTTTTTAAACCAAAAGTACTCTTCCACTCTTACAGTACGCGTTTTCATAGACCAAAAAATAACACGTGAAAACTCATACTATGCTTGGTCACCAGGGGAAGGGGGGGTGTCAAAAAACGCTTAAAAAAGGGTCACGTAGTATGGGTATGTTCCCTAACTGTGATGTGCTGTTGGAGCGATCACAAGTATTGCGAATGCGGATACCCAAAACAAACTATATCGTCTTGGAGAGCCCAATAACAAAGTTAGTGATATTTGTGTGCCGGAGAATTTTATTGCCTAAAGTCCCTAGTCCATGAATACTAACCATTATAATAGTAGCTATATGCGCCGCTATAAGCGCATAAACACCCCCCGAGGCGCCGGCTAAATACACGGTAGGGTCCGTCAGACTGGTAGCCAAGGAGCCAGCGGCAACGCCAGCCAGATACACAAGTGTGACCCTCCACCAGCGGTGCACCATCTCGAGAGGAACCCCGAGGAAGAGTTGGACTAGTAAGTTGACCAGGAGATGGACGACGCTGGAAGAGATAAATCATTGTTATTGCTTAGTATCACATCATCAGCCTATCTGGACACTGCTGGACGTAGGCTTTTCCTATTAACCATGCGTATAGAGAGGCATTAGGACGTAAATGCCGGGCAAGCGGATTGGCGATCGCAGTAATGTGTTCGACGCAATGACGCTGCTGCCCATCATCAATCTTTTATCAAAGAATAGTTCACACTTCAATCCCTTAGTCGACTGTTACGACATACGCGGGAAAAGGGGTGGTGAGAAATGTATTCTTACTGTTCGTCACCACACTGCCAACGGAGTTAGTATCATTTAAACTTATTAGTGGGTCCCCTGTCACGCTTATCCCAGAGCTTGTCGTGTCAAGAAGGTTTGAAGATGGAAAATTAGAAGCGTTTTGAGCGCCCTCAGTATCAGTAAGTCAAACTAAATGATTATTGTAATGGGTTATATGGACAGGTGTCATCAGTGATTCAACGCTATCCAATAGTCACAGTTACCTATACTGTGTTACGAAAAAAGATAAGTCATGATATTTGAGTCATAGCCTTGATACGTAATTATCTAACTAAATCTTCTCTAATTTCGAATCGTAAGTTTATACCACTTACAGTTCGACGGCTTAACATTAAACTAATTCTAGGAAGATTTTTTAGACCAATACCACTGATGGAAGCAGCGTGGCAGGTATATACCAGAGGATCTACGGCGTTCAATATTGACGTGTTGCGTTCCTGTCATATTTATGTACGAATTTGCAAGCGCAACAGAGAGGCAAGGCAACACGTCGCACATTGTTAGAGGAAGGTCTTTCAGACTAGATGAAGTAACGATCAGGTCACAGTCGGTGAAATTGCAGATCCTTAGAATGAGTACCTACTTACGAACCGCGGTCCAATAATTTTATAGATTAATGACCGTAAAATAGAATAAACTCTGTAGGTTCAAGGGCTTTAGAAAAACTCGCACGTCGGGGAAATCCCAGATATTAAAGACAACCAAATCGATTATAAAGTCAGACAATTCCAAATTTCAATATGTCATCGAAGGACCAAAGAAGCGGGGAATTCCCAACTATTTTGAGTCACGCTCCTACTATAATTACTAACATATAAATGTATAAAGCAAAGTTGGGGTTACCTGCCACCGCAACATTTTACTCAGAAGGTATCACGGTTTAGCCTAATCCAAAATCATATTAACCTCTTACCCAGTTGTTACAGATTACAGTAATAATTAACACTAATTACTATTATGACTAATGTCAACTCGTATTACGAAAAAATCTCGTTGCTAGTCTCGTCCGTTAATATGACGGTAGCTAGCGTTTTACCACTGGATTCTAGTAATACGTATTATAGCCGTATTGGATACGTAAAGCTGTCTATCACGCTCGTACTAATAATTATATTGAGGCGAGCGTGATTCTACTTTACGTATCAAGTGTGTTTCTGACTGCCGAGAAGTAGATCTTGATAACTGTCAGTTCAATACAATCCTAAAACTGGCAGTGTGGCTAACCAAGTTACCAATAGAAAAACAACTAAGTAATCTAAAAAATAGGCGCGACGGCTTGACCGTCCAAAGATAATTAAAATTTTGATAATTTTTGTGCTCTCACATGTTCCGAATTCGAGGCCGCAGCATAAGTGAGTACGTTTAATAAAACGAAGTTGGCAGGCTAACTTTTGACGACAATATTTCTCAACAATACAAAGTATGAATTACCATTTATACAAAGATTACTAATAACAAGTATACTCACCCAACATGCACGAACATGTAGGTGATAAACCGCCACGCCTCATGCCGTTTCGTCGGGTTGTAGATAACATACTGCGCCAACGGTCCCGTAGCTGTCATATTCCCCTTCGCAGCATCATAGCAGAACATCACTATCTCCACCAGCGATATCAGCACCATGCAGAGAGCTGGGGGCCAGCAGGAGTACTCCTCCTCGTAGGTGCCATCTGAGTAAGTGAAGATGGTTGTGCTTCGGGTTGAGACGACTACAATTGGTAAGGATTTAGGAGTGGGTTAGGGGGGTCACAGTTAGTTGTGATTGCGCGATTTAGAATGAATTTGAACGTGTTTTTTTTATTACAACGCGAGATTTAGGTAACAGTTATGCGAGATTACAATTATCATGAAAATAAGATTTTATTGTTTACGATTAGAATTTAGGTCAAACGCGTGATACAATTAATATTAAAAATACATGTTTCGATTTAATTCGGTAGAGAAGCAGAGATTGAACATAGAATAAAACATTTTACAAAAAAAAAGAGAAAATATTAGTTTTTTTATATAAAGGTTAAATCGTGTTGCCGAGTATAAAAATAGCCATGGACAATGGGAACCGAGCACGCGTCGGATGAGTGACGCGTAATTGTCAATTAGACGCAAGCGCCGCGTACGATTCGAATTTCGAACGAAACATTCCATGGACGTTATGGACGTTATTCGATTCGCGTTTAAATTTGGAACGATATTTGAAAGTTGTATTTTATATCGATTTATGTTTTTTTTTTGATACAGATAAAAATATTAGGACAAATGAAATTGTTATTAGTTTCATTTATAAGGTTTTTAATCGATCGTAGGTGTAAATCACGCGATTTTAAAGTTAACAAGACGTAACACAAACATAAGGATAGGTGGGAATGAGGAGGAAAACACATATTTTTTTCTGTTAGTTACATGCATAATAATTATTGTTAGTAGTAGCTAATGATGCGTATTATTAGTTTTATTTACAGAAGTCTGTAATAAATTATGTCCAATAATAAATGAGTAGAAATATAGATCGGTTCATTAGAAATAGCCGAATGCATGAAAATACTTTAAACAGTCCATTTAATTTTTAAATTCGAACTAGTTTGTTTTGGGCGCTATAATTAAACAATTTCTACTCACATATTTCGGATAAAATTATGAATTCTGATTTTCACGTAAAGACAATTATTAAAAACGTCTTTAATGCTTAAACTATAGTCTGGTTTGTTTGTTAAACTCCTCTAAATGCAATAATTACAGGGACCTAGTTAATTATTTTGATGCAACGATGTCCTTATGTACAAAGCAGAATTCGAATCATTGCAATTGTATTCAAAATAAAACAATAAACTGGGCTTTTTAGCTGCGTATACGTTATTGATAATAAGTAAAGTAATACGTTGTTTCTCGCCTTAACTTTAAACATGCCATATAAAAATTATATCATGGCATTTTAACTTAATAACAGTCCCGTGTTTATTTATCGTGGTTGCCATCACATTCTGGCAAGTACCTACTTGAGCAAGTGCAAAAGTGACGCGTTGTACGATCAATGGAAAACGGGACCATCATAATTGTTTACCATGTCTGTCCACAGTCCTTGTGACATCATTTAAAAAGATACAGCTGTCAGTTTATTCTTCTAATCCGAACACAGCAGTTGTTAATTAAAATTAAGGAAATCATTGTTGCAAGCATGCAAATCTACAATATTTACATTCTTGTTTATACCCTTCTAAGGCCCAGCCATACAAGAGAAATATACAAAATTTATCAATGAAATTTTTAGCTACTCAGAAGTAAATTGATTTCAGTTTGTCCGAATAAAAACGGATGTAACTTTGTTCTAACTGATAGTGTTTGATTTTAATAAGTACTACAGAACCATGGACCTTAGGAGGACTAATTTGTAAGTGTAAATGCAAATATTACGCAAAATGTATCGAAAAACATGTTCGGAAGTACAACAAAGTGTTACGTAAAGCTATGGGTTTCCCCATTCATAAGTATTGTCTCGGATGACTTGACTGTCTCGTATTTGAACTGGTTTTCAAATCCATCGGACAGTCATCGCGGGTTATCCGCGCTTATGCAAATGTGGGCCTAGACGGCAAGGAAAATACTAATAAAATTTTAGATGGGAAATTAGTATTAAATTACGAAACATAATAATTAATCATACGATAGGTATGCTTAATTTCAGATAGTATTCAGGTTTTGTTAGTGTCAAAATTTAAGCATATTTCTAAGGGATCATCCATTAATTACGTCACACCAATTTCATGATTTTGAATGTTAAAAATAAAAGAATTGCTCCAGTATGTAGGAATTTCCATACTACATTTTGAATTGTAAGAAGTATACCTGCGTGACCTACAACCTTGATCCTTGACTTTGCACATGCGATGACCCGATGACAGAAACGAGGTAATGATATGATGTGTAGATGTCCGTGACATGTAAATCAATTATTATTGTTTTGGAAGAAAAATGGGACGCAAGTACTCTATAATTTGTAAATAGGTTTCCATACATCATTTCTTTTTTTTGGCTATTGCGACTACTGTGCCAGACCGCTCGATTTTTTTAAAGACTATTTTCATGCTGCCGACGACTATACAATATCTTTTAAATATTTAATATCTTGATGATAAAGGCGAATGAGTAGCCTAGGTAACTATTTAATTAGATAAATTCATAAAACATTTGCTTCGTTAGATAAGTAGGTAGGTAAATATGTTTTATTTAGAATAATTGGAATGTTGGTAATTCATTTTTTAAGCTTCCACAGAGTTGTGATAACAAATAATTTACTTAGGTTTTAATTGTTGATCTGAGAGAAGCTATCGTAAACGTTGTTTCGGCTTACTCAAATACACATGCTACTATTTGGTTAACAGTAGAATATTTGACAAACTACAGTTTGCAGAGATAACACTAAAGTCATTCGCGGAAATGTTTAAAAGTAAGTAGGTACGTATCCGGTCAGAGCCGAAAAGTTTAGTAGATTTTATTTCGTTTTGCGTAAAAACGTATATAGATATACAAAAAAGTATTGGCTTTAGTGTCTTTACCTGCCTTGATATTATAGATAGAGTACAGATTTAGTGCAAGATTTTATTACTTCGTATTTTTACGGAAATGCCCAGTTTAATCTCCCTGTCTCGATTGGCTTCAATACGATGGATACTGATAGCTGGAGAGCCAGTGAACCTTGAGAGTAACGGTCTTCCTGTAAGGTTAGAAATTTGTATACTAACGGTTTATGGAATTCTAAGAGCAATAGCCATGACCTGGCAGGCGTCAGCCCTGCACGTCATCAGGCCCTTTATTTTTTGAACTGTTAAGTAAATTGGATTTCAAAACTTGTTTCTGTAAGTTTGAAAAATTTATGGGATAAAGTTAATTTATTGTACATCTTAAAAAAAAATTGACAGGCGATTACAATAAGCAGAAGTATATGACAGGTCAATTAGAAAATGCACAGTTGATGAGGTAAAATAAACTTCATCCTGTATACTCGAAATTTTTACATGTCTTCAAATAAACGTCTCGGAGTAAGTATGTGCAATGCCAGGCGGTTTTGAACAGCATAAGACCTTGCCAGGCGAGGAGACAGTTAAGTAAATTGGGTTTCAAAACTTGTTTCTGTAAGTTTGAAAATTTAATAGGATAAAGTTTATTTATTGTACATCTTAAAAATAAATTGACAGGCGATTACAATAAGCAGAAGTATATGACAGATCGAATAGAAAACGCACAGTTGATGAGGTAAAATAAACTTCATTCTGTATACTCGAAATTTTTATATGTCTTCAAATAAACGTCTCAGAGTAAGTGTGTACAATGCCAGGCGGTTTTGAACAGCATAAGACCTTGCCAGGCGAGGGGACAGTTAAGTAAATTGGGTTTCTTAACTTGTTTCTGTAAGTTTGAAAATTTAATAGGTTAAAGTTTATTTATTGTACATCTTAAAAATAAATTGACAGGCGATTACAATAAGCAGAAGTATATGACAGATCGAATAGAAAACGCACAGTTGATGAGGTAAAAGAAACTTCATCCTGTATACTCGAAATTTTTATATGTCTTCAAATAAACGTCTCAGAGTAAGTATGTACAATGCCAGGCGGTTTTGAACAGCATAAGACCTTGCCAGGCGAGGGGACAGTTAAGTAAATTGGGTTTCTTAACTTGTTTCTGTAAGTTTGAAAATTCAATAGGATAAAGTTAATTTATTGTACATCTTAAAAAAAAATGACAGGCGATTACAATAAGCAGAGGTATATGACAGATCAATTAGAAAATGCACAGTTGATGAGGTAAAATAAACTTCATTCTGTATACTCGAAATTTTTATATGTCTTCAAATAAACGTCTCAGAGTAAGTATGTACAATGCCAGGCGGTTTCGAACAGCATAAGACCTTGCCAGGTGAGGGGACAGTTAAGGAAATGGGGTTTCATAACTTGTTTCTGTAAGTTTGAAAATTTAATAGATAAAGTTTATTTATTGTACTTACATCTTTAAAAAAAATACAGGCGAGTAATCGCTAGTTAGTCGCTAGTAGTAGTAGAGTAGTTGCTAAGGGCGTGCGATTGAGAGATGCAACTGTCCCCTCGCCTGGCAAGGTCTTATGCTGTTCAAAACCGCCTGGCATTGTACATACTTACTCTGAGACGTTTATTTGAAGACATATAAAAATTTCGAGTATACAGGATGAAGTTTATTTTACCTCATCAACTGTGCGTTTTCTATTCGATCTGTCATATACTTCTGCTTATTGTAATCGCCTGTCAATTTATTTTTAAGATGTACAATAAATAAACTTTATCCTATTAAATTTTCAAACCTACAGAAACAAGTTTTGAAACTCAATTTACTTAATTGTCTCCTCGCCTGGCAAGGTCTTATGCTGTTCAAAACCGCCTGGCATTGCACATACTTACTCCGAGACGTTTATTTGAAGACATATAAAAATTTCGAGTATACAGGATGAAGTTTATTTTACCTCATCAACTGTGCATTTTCTAATTAACCTGTCATATACTTCTGCTTATTGTAATCGCCTGTAAATTTTTTTTTAAGATGTACAATAAATTAACTTTATCCCATAAATTTTTCAAACTTACAGAAACAAGTTTTGAAATCCAATTTACTTAACAGTTCAAAAAATAAAGGGCCTGATGACGTGCAGGGCTGACGCCTGCCAGGTCATGGCTATTGCTCTTAGAATTCCATAAACCGTTAGTATACAAATTTCTAACCTTACAGAAAGACCGTTACTCTCAGGGTTCACTGGCTCTTGGACTATGACGGACGATCATTATATCCGCAATATGTATTCGGACGTTTCCTTGAAAAGCTAGAGGAAAAGGATATTGCACTACATCTGTATATAAGTTGTAATCTATATAAATAAAAATGAATTGCTGTTCGTTAGTCTGCTTAAAACTCGAGAACTGCAGAACTGATTTGGCCAATTTTGGTTTTGAAATATTCGTGAAAGTCCAGGGAAGGTTTGAAAGTTAAGAATAATCTAAGCTCTGAAATGGAATTCGAGATCAAAAATGTAAACAATCTATGACAATGACATGACATTATAAAGTCAATGTTAAAATGACATTCCAGGGGTTTAAAACTTTTTATTTTTTAACACCTTTATAAATTAACGTCGCATTTTGAGATAGGTTATTTATTTCATTTTATTTATTTGCACACTTGCAAACTATCCTTACAGGTGCTAAACCTAAGACAATGCTTGATGTTTAGGTGTAGATACGCGAAAGTCAAAGTATGTTCGACACACAAGTATCACAATCATTAAAATATTTTTGGATTTTTTGGACATGACTATAAAAAACATACGGCTGAGTGTCCACGGTTCCTGATTACAAAAATAATACCCAGAAAATTTGCTAGAATGATGTAAATAATCAACATAATCAATGTTTGAAAACCAATGTCGTGTTACTTTAATCTTTAAGATAGTCTGGGAACGAATTCCAGTCTTCATCTATAGTTACAATCGAATCAATTTCTATAAAAAAAATTAAATGATTGATTTGTAGGTAAAAATACTGAAATCTGTTTTCATGTACTTTGTAATGCTAAATTTTAGGAGTTTTTATGGATTCATAAAAGAGTCATTTGGAGCACCATCTTGTTTTGATTTTTTTCAGTACATTATTATAACTGCGAACCAAATGTTTAAAACTTCTTATCATTGCCAGTAGTATAAATGAAACACCCTACATTTTATTAAAACTAGAGAAATATATGATTTAAAAAAATGTGTTATATTAAAAATTAGTAAAATATTTAAAAACTATACGTACCGTCAGTGACATGCATGTGCGCATTTTTTTAAAGTATTTCAATGATTTTAGATTACCCACCTCTCGCGATAATTTTTTTGTGGTGGTATCCCATTTGTTTACATTTTTGATCTCCAATTCGATTTCAGATCTTATAAAAATTAATTGCTGTTCGTTAGTCTGCTTAAAACTCGAGAACGGCAGAACCGATTTGGCTAATTTTGGTCTTGAAATATTCTATAATCTATATAAATAAAAATGAATTACTAATTCTTCAAATATGTTAAATACAAAAATAAATAAAAAATAAACTATTCAAATAAATTTGGACTACATTAATAGGTAAGTGATACGGAGTTCACCGGGTCATCTAGTTTGTAATAAAAGTACTGATTATTTTAATATGGTTGACTCTATACAAGAAAGTGCACTACTGATATTTTCGTCAAAATACGGAACTATTCATATGCCCTTAAATTAATCCCCATTATTTTTGTTACATGGATTTGTTCTAGAGCGCGAATATATATGTGCATTATTGATTCTGTTATTCTATTGACAAGAAATTCAAATAAAGTTCGAAACAACAATTAAATTGGTTTGTCTATTTGAAGGGTCCACGGAAAGAACATGTCTAGTCAATTCAAATTACAGAAGGAAAAACCGCCTTACTTTTAACAGAATAAGGTGTGATTTTGCCCTGATTTTTTTAAGCTTTGGACATGTTTTTTCGTGGACCCTTCATTTGTTATCTTATCACATTACGTGCTATAGAAGTTTCACTCATGTAGTCATAAAAACGTACCAAAACATTCCTTAACCTGCCTGATGCACCAGAGCACCTTACTCGACAATGTGTTTTCATTTTCACACAACGCCTCCTTACTGTCACCACCATTTTTACACTTAACCCACATCTGTCTAACATAACTTATAACTTTGACTAGTCATCACATATATTGATTTAAACACGATTATCACTCATATTTTGAGTGTGCTTGCGACCACGGGTGTAACGTCATACCCGAAAGATCAGGATAGTATTAAAAGTAAGTTTATGCGGTAGTCTTACCAAGTCAATTATACAACGATTTCATAATACGCTAGACTAGTTTTTAAACTTATTTTTTTGGTAGTTTAGGAGTAAAATAGGTGTTTAGTAGTGTGATTGCAATGGCTAACTGATGGTTGCTAAGAAACGTGAACGAGGACGGCGTTATGCCGGAACGCGCTATCATTATGTACAGGGTCAGGTAATTGTGTATTTAGTTTGTATTGACAACATTCACGATTAAATGTACTCGTTCATGGTCAAATGCAAAGCGCGTTCTTCTTCAATATTATCAGTTGGTTGTGAGTGTGACTGCCTGCGAAGCTGTAGGTCTCGGATTCGAATTCCGGTTAGGATCTCTTTCCGTATTTACAACAAAACGATTTGTTCCTTAGTCATGGAAGACTTTCTATGTTTCTGTCTATTATAGATAACTTCGCTTAGATCAATTTGTGTAAAAATATCGCATGATGTTTATTTATATTATCAATTATAAACCGTATTCGCACAGTTTAACTTGGCCGCTAACTTCGAAATTTCAAAATCGACCGAAGTTCAAGGATTAAAATCTATCTATATTTTTGTAGGCGCCAACGTAATGTGTTACTGTTGATCATCTAATAAATCATGTTTGTTCCTTCCGCTTTTATTTGGTTATTCATTAAAGCTTCGGTTTAATCTTAATGCAAGTAATTTGTTACACTACAAGGTTATAAAGTTAACAAGGCGAATGTCTTTTTATTAGGTAAGTACATATACATTTTACAAGCTTATAGGTATTTTGAAGACAACAATAATGATTTAAGTTTTTAATAACAAATTTTCCT
>JALPQI010023216.1:0-18575 GCA_025490895.1 Thaumatotibia leucotreta
TATAGAAAATAAACTCCATTACACCAAATCGTATCCGTAAACTTTTTTCATTTTTAATCGTTTTTGCGAATGTAACTTATACGTGTTCGGTAGTATTGAGTTTTATTTTGAATCAGTTGGTATAGTTTTCTTGTGTTTCGTCTTAAAAATAACAAGAAACTTAAATAAACGATGGGGTTCGAAAGAATTTCTTCGTTCTGATTTTCCCTACTTATTTAAAGACACTTTGAGTACTGGCATCCCTTGACGTATATGTATATGATTTTTATGTCATTTTCAATGTCAAAAAGAGCTGTCAACGGGATCGATTTGGCGTGCGGCCGACCTCGAGGAGGCGCTCGCGCCATCTGAGTCAAAAGAGAATTTTGACTCGTGTCGCCATTTGTATGGAGAATATACGTAATTTTAAATTAAGGATTAAATTTCTCCGTTGTCTTTATAAGGAAAAATATGAATATGCCCTGATGCACTAATTCAGTTATCTGGCTTTTAAATTAACATGAATATTTTATGCCTGTAAAAGAAAAATATGCATTGCGTCGTGTTCGAAAAATATGCAATTTTTTTCATTTTTCGGTACATTTAGAGCCGATTTCTAGGAAATCCATGTAAATATAAAATATAATATCAATTGGAGCCTCTGCACGGGTTCTTTCTGAATAAGCTCATGTAAGAAATATGTTTGTAGAGTTATATTTACTTAACAAATTCTTTGTTCGAAAATAGGTCTAAAACGACAAAATCGGGAATCCGACCCTTAAACGCAGGTGCCATGTTTTTGAAGCTTGTGCGATTTCCGCCATGGCCGTTGATCAAATGAAAGATGTAGTGAAAATGGCGGAACGCGTGAACGAACGAACGAATGGAAGGGAATTATAAATTGACTTACTATTAATAAAAATGTAATAAATATGTAATAATAAATGTGTAATTTGAATTTTAATAATTTTAAAAATAATTTTGGGCTATTGTTTATATAAATTGGATAGTTTCTTGTCAAATTTCTGCATACCAGAAAGGAAACAAAATGTATAATTAATGAATTGAAATCCTTAATGATTAATGATAATAGTAATATCAAATAATTACCAATTTAAAGTAAATGTATTAATTTTAATGATAAATATAGGTAGTTTGTATTTCTAAACATAATTTGCATGTCGGATGACGACAGGATACCTACTTCCGAAACCGTGTTGTACCTACTATCTGTACTTGTATATCTGTGTGTCCTTAGCAAATAAAATATCTTTATCTTTATCTTTAAAAAAGGAGGGAGGTAGGTGGCAGGAACGCACGATATTTTTTTATTTGCCAATTTAAGTGTTAAAATTTTTTTTGGCTATGCTGGGAATCTTTCTGCGAGATCGTATTAGAAATCAGACCATCCACAGCAAACCAAATCGCTAAACTGAAGTGGCAGTGGGCGTGCACATTGCACGTAGAAACGATGGGAATTGGGGCGGACTACCTGTCCTAGGTAAATGTACGAGTCAACAACTTCGAGTACCGAGTTTTCAACAGAAACCGGGGTGGGCACAACATTGGCATTTAACATAACTTTCGTCTTGTCCATGTTCATTTTCAAGCCCACCCGTTGAGAAACTCGGTTAAGGTTATCGAGCATTTTGCTGAGTTCCTCCATAGACTCTGCCATGACTACGATATCGTCGGCAAACCGAAGGGACCCATACCCATGGGACGTAATATGAACAAGCGTGATTTTTTTATGACTAGTATGACTATGTTATGTTACGGAGAGACGCTCGACTGGACTCGAGCGGGCTGTCGAGCATCCAATGTGCTCAATTCACTCCATTTCCCTTAGCTGGAGCTGCAGGTTAGTGTTCCGGTAGCGTTCCCCCAATACTTCCCTCTAGCCTTTCAATTTTCTTGCAGAACCGCAGGACGTCTGTTAAGTCGACCTGAGTTCCTTCTCCTCCAGCCAATTCTACCAAACATGTCATATCTCGCTGCTGCGTACATGACGCATTCAGCAAGGACATGGCTAGTTTCATCTCTTCCGCAATGTGGATAGGCTGCTTGGTTGCTTATTCCCATCACCTTAAGATGCCCGTTGAGGGTGTTGTATCCCGTGATAATTCCGGTCAACATCCTCAAGTCATCAATATGTATACATTTCCCCATACTAATTATGAAACAAGACCGGAAATTATGAATCTGCACCGGTCGGTATGAAATGAGATTTTTTCACAATTTCCATACTTGTTCCATGGGAAACCTTGTTCAGAAAGATCTTAACACATTTTTCACATTGGATAGACAAAAGTGGCAGAACATTCCCAAAATTACGAGAATAATATACTCAGAAAATTCCGAGAATTTTCATAAGAATTTAAGAGTCAGTTCTCATTGAGAATGTTTCAAAGAGAACTTATAAAAAATATTCTGTAGAATATTGTATTTCACAACTGAGTATACAAGGCATTAAAAAACCTTAAGAGGCATATATATACAACGATGTTGGTATGATTAGATTGCTGGTAAAATTTACATTGCCGAGAACATTCTCTATAGAAGTTTCGCAACTTATGAAACTTCTTCTTGGTACATTGCTAATCACACCCAGTAATCACAAGACACATACAGAGTGATCGAAAAACACCTTTTCTGCCCTCTGGCCCTCCGGCCGCTGCGAAGTTGCCGCCTTCCGGCTCCGTTAAGCAGATAAATAATATAGGTACACACCTCTGCCTTTAATTTTTTTTTTTTTAATATCTGCGATCAGTTTTCATACTATAAGCAGATTTGTTGCAGTGTACTAATGTCGTTGCAAGCAGATCTCCACTGATACCCGCTCCTTTTGGAAAAAAGCAGCAGTCCATTGTATTCTGCTACTCTGTGGACTGTTCGAAAATGTCTCGGCGTTTTAGTCGCTTACAGTAGTCTGGGACAGTAAGTTTAACTGCAAGCTGGTTTGGATGGATTTTAAGGCGATCTCTGTAGTTCTTGATGTTAAACTCGAACTCTTCCTTCACAGTGTTCATATGTAAGTATTTGTGAACTTCTGTATTTGTAATGAACCATGGTGCGTTTGATATGCTCTTTAATATGCAATTCTGTAGGCGTTGTATCATATTGATATTAGAGGTACATGCAGAGCCCCAGAGTTGTATCCCGTATGTCCAGATAGGTTTGATTACAGCTTTATATATCAATAATTTGTTGTCGATTGACAGCTTTGAATTTCTGTTAAGCAACCAATACAATCCTTTATATCTAAGGTTCACCTCAAGTCTCTTTGTTTGGATGTGCTTCTTCCATGTGCCTTTAAATGGGAAAGCCTTGGATCACATGTTTACACGTCATCCGAGACATTTCCCACTTAAACGGCCTTGGCATGTAATCTACTATTTCTCTTGAAATAGACGGATTCCGACAAACTACATACGACATTTCTAACTTCAAATTTGGTCAGAAATCCGCTGTTCCATGAGGAAATGGAAAAATGTAATTACATTATAAAGGATTCTACCTATCCTGTAAATATTGGAAAACTGTTTTCGAATTATAACTAACGTGAAGAAATTCATCAGGACCATGTCGGCACGGTTGGTCGACACAACTGGGAACCAAAGAGCTAGCGCGTACCGTAAACCAGGGTTACTTTGATCAATTTTGAACTTTGGTTGCATTTTCTGATGAGATTAATGAACACAAAAAAATTAAATTAAGATATAATAATCGGATTTTTCTCAAGAATAAACCTGTACCTCTCTCAACGCATCGCTCTTGCAGTGCAGAGAGGTAACGCCGCCAGCATTATGCGCTCCATGCCGCAAGCGGACCTGCTGGAGGGTGTGTTCTTTTTAGGGTTCCGTAGCCAAAATGGCAAAAACGGAACCCTTACAGATTCGTCATGTCCGTCCGTCACAGCCGATTTACTCGGAAATTATAAATGCCACAGAACATATTGTGAAAACACAAATCAAATTATTTATTAACTAAATATTTTGATTTGTATTTTTAATTTTTCTCCAGTAGTCACACTACTTAATACTATATAAATTATAAATATTAAATTCATAGCAAATTTAAATTCTGTAGCATTATAAATATTAGATGTCATATACCAAAGAAAAACGACCAAGATCACCTATGTCCGAGGTGGGGATCGAACCCACGTACTCAGCTTTCGCTGACATCTAATATTTATAATGCTACAGAATTTAAATTTGCTAAAGATATGTGTTGCATGAAATGCTACTGAATTATGATGTTATATTCTAAAAAAAATAAATGGGTTTGGGGCCCTCCATACATGTAACTGAGGGATAGTAATTTTTTTTCGATGTATATAATAAACGTGTGAGGTATCAATAGAAAGGTCTTTGGAAATGATAATAAATATTTACAATTTTTAATAATAAATTATTGATCTGATTAAAAAAAACTAACGTGAACTTCAAAGATATTAAATAATTAGCGATACAGGTTACTCACGTAATTGAAGTCGATAATTCCTCGATATGTTTCGGTCCATTCAGAGGATCCTCATCACGGAGTGAGTACCCACGTTAAAGCGCGACCAACGTGTGTGACTTAAATTTTGTGAATAAGCCGTTTTTAAATATTTAAATATTTGAAATATGTAAATGTTTGAAAACTGTCTATGAAATCAGACTTTTTGCAGTAAGTATTGTTTATGAAATATTACACCTCATCTGTATTTAGTTATTTGATCGCAAATGTATTTATCTTAAGCTTTATATTATTTTTTATTTTCAATATTAGTTTAAAAAACATTTATCAGTTAAATTCTTTCTTCAGCATCAACTTTTATTTTATCTCTGTTTAACCCAATGGTTGACTGGTAGAGAATGTTTTTAGCATTAAGTCCGCCAATTGTACATATTTCTTTGTTTGTGCAATAAAGTTTAAATAAAATAAATAAATAATAAATAAACTTTAAAAAAAAATAGGTTATTTGCTCATACGGTCCTCCGGTGACCCTAGGGCTGGCTCGTTCCTCGCCCAACGAATTGGCATCGCCATTCAGTGAGGCAACGCAGCCAGCCTTATGGGCACTTTGCCCAGTGGCAGCGATGTGGGAGACATTTGTATACATAAGGTCCTAATTTATTAGTTGCAGATATTTTAACACATGATACTTTACATTAAAATAATTAACTTAAAATATAAATTAAGAAATCTTTTCATATAACTTTTTTGATTTCATTTTCCTAACAAAAAAATAATTATAATTTCGTCTAAAAAAATCATCATGTGCATTATCACATGTCACAATAACACTGTCTGTCATGTCATCAAACGACATAATCCAACGGAAAATAACATGACATTGACAATCAAGTGTTTAATTTATCGACTTGAAGTGGCCAGTTCCAGTTAAATGGTACGTAAAAGAGGTACTAGAATCTGTTCAATGAGTTTTCATTTAATAATCATCAATCACATAAACTGGGTGTTTATACGTAGCAAATTAGTTTTCCCGTTTTCTCCAAAAAAAGCTATTATGTTTCACGGTTTAATATACTCCAGAGACCGAGTACTATCAGCTGTAAAAATATCTGCATCTAATAAATTAGGACCTTATATAGTTTAGGTCCCTGTATTTCTTAAGGTAGGTTTAGTTTAGCGTAGTATAGTTTTTTTTAGATAATAATAAATATATGTTTGTATAAACAAAGTTATCAATCTGTTTTCATCAAAAATTAACGTGGTCTAGTTCGATCATGGCGTGATTGACAATATTTTTAAAAGACATATACCTACTCTGTTGCGGTGAATGATATTCTCACGACACGAAATACGTAAGTATAATGATAGCATTTTGTTCCCCGGTCAACACGGCAAATTATAATTATAGTATTTAGTCAGAATTGACCTTTCCAATGTCTTTAATTATCTATACTCAATGACAATTATTGGATTGTACATCTAATCGAAGAATTCGTTCTTCATTAAAAATATGACAGTGATAAGTGATAAATATAATAAACAAATAAATAAATATCTTGAGATATCTTACACAAATCGACTTATTCCCACGGTAAGCTCAATTAAGGCTTGTGATGTGGATGCCAAGCGACGATATATTTAATAGATAGATACTTATTATACTTAAATACATAAACAGCCAAGACCAAGATACAAATATTTGTGATAAATAAATACACAAATAATGCCCTCGCCGGGATTCGACCCGGAACCTCCAGCTTCGTAGGCCGGATCACTACCAACTAGGCTACGGAGGCTTACATTGCCACCACATAAGCCTACCCTGGGTGCAAATCGAGCAACAACTTTGGCTGCTGTATCCGTATGAACTTTAAATAGACCTTACAACATGAAAAATGAGTCGCTACATGGGAATATGATGAATACTTCGAATGCTAAAAAACCGGCCAAGAGCATGTCGGGCCATGCTCAGTGTAGGGTTTCGTAGTTATCCGAAAACGGCTGGGTCGATTATGTTCGAAATAGTGTTATTTTAAAGTATTTTAGAAGCCCATTATTCATGATTTTTTTCATAATGTTTGGACTCAAAAGTTAGAAGGGGGACACAACTTTTTTTTCTTCTAGAGAGATTATCTCCGAAAATATTGACTTTAGAAAAAAACTTTCTTTCAAGACCCTTATTATTTTTAAGAGACCTATTCAATATACACCACACTATAGAATTACAGCAAATAAAAATAATCATCCACACTACACCAGTTGGGGAAATGGGGAGGTACCTACCCGAAAAAAAATATTTTTGTAGTTTTTATTGTACCACTTTGTTGACATGATTAATATGTATATCTGAACCAAATAGCAGATTTCTAGTATTAACGACATAGCTCAGTATGCTGCGGACAGACGGACAGACGGACATGGCGAAACAATAAAGATTCCGTTTTTGCCATTTTGGCTACGGAACCCTAAAAAGTCCCAAAACAAACCATAGTACGGTCAAATCGTACATAATTTAACCCTAAACTCGCAAATCAAGTAGTATCGCTGCATTTTTGGTATGTTATTTAGACACCATAGGACAGTATAAAACCATATTTTGCAAGCAAAAAAAAGTTGTGCTAGCTGGGTAGTATGTGAAAAACTGCGAAATTTACGGCCATTTTTTAGTTTCTGATTTTTATTTAAAAAAACCTTTCGTTTTTTGATATCATATGTCAGTAAACGTTTAAAGACTAATAAATTTCCAACAAGCTGAGCTAACATGCATTACCGTAGGTCTTATAGTTTCAGAGATTCGAGACTTTAAAAAGTACCCCTTTTTGTAAACTAGATAAAATTTTGTGTTTTGCTAACGTTTTCGACTTAATATCGCCTCACCTAATTATGCTACGAAAAACATGCGATAATGACCTTATAGCGCACTTAATATTCTTTAATTTAAGGGTAAAATTAGGTCTGTGAACTTTGTAGTTGAAAGTATAAACCCGAAATTCCAAAGGCAGGAGGCCCGCTATCTAAGTTTTTCATACAAATCGCAAGTCGAGTTGCAAAGCTGCAATTTTGGTATATTATAAAGGCCTTATAGATATATACGAAAATGCATATTAAAAGAAAAACAAACAAATAATTTGGGCATAGGACGTAAAAAACGGAAAAAAAATCGCACTTATTTTAGTTTTTGACTTTTAACTAAAAATCTATAATCTTTTTGATACTGATTGCTATAAAACTACGAAAGAACATTTAATTTGAAAGGATTTGAGCTACGTTGCATCACCGTAAGTTATATATATTTTGAGATACGATATTTCATAAAGTGCCCTTTTATCAAAACATAAGCAAATTTTAGGTTACGTTAAAGCTATTCAATAAATATTGGCAAAACGTTCGCGCTAAGAAAAAAAAAGTAATTGTTGATAATAACTGCATTAAATTTGGAACAAATTGAGCCAATAACAATTACTGTAAGTCTTATAGTTGGGGGTATACGAGGCTTCAAAACATGCATTTATTTTCTTAACTTAATGAAGGGCACATTTTGAAATGTCGTATCTCTAAATCTATATAATTTAGGGTAATGCAAGGTAGCTCAAATCCTTTCAAATTTAATATTCATTCATAGTTTTATAGCAATTAGTATCAAAAAGTTATAGTTTTTTAGTTAAACGTCAAAAACTAAAAAGAGTCCGATTTTTTTTCAGTTTTTTACGTCCTATACTTAAATCCTTTTTTTTTTCTTCTTGTAATATGCATTTTCGTATATCCCTATAAAGCCTTTATAATATACAAAAATTGCAGCTTTGCAACACGACTTGCCATTTGTATGAAAAACTTAGATAGCGGACCTCCTGCTTTTTGAATTTCGCGTTTTTAGTTTCAATTACAAAGTTTACTGACCTGATTTTACCCTTAAATGAAAGAATATTAATTGCGCTATAAGATAATTATTTCATGTTTTTCGTAGCATAATTAGGTAAGGCGATATTAAACCAAGAACGTTAGCAAAACTCAACGTTTTATCTAGTTTACAAAACAAGGTACTATTTGAAGTCTAGAATCTCTGAAACTATAAGACCTACGGTAATGCATGTTATCTCATCTTGTTACAAATTCATTCATCTTTAAACGTTACCTGATACATATTGTCAAAAAACGTAAGGCTTTTTTTATAAAAATCAGAAACTAAAAATAGACAGTAAATTTCACAGTTTTTCACGTATAACGCAGCTAGCACAACTTTTTTTTGCTTGCAAAATGTGGTTTTATACTGCCCTATGGTGTCTAAATATCTTACCAAAAATGCAGCTTTACTACATGTTTTGCGAGTTTAATGTACGATTTGACCGTACTACCATCCAACAATAGATTTTGGCCCCAACTTAATATTGCAAGCTCCCGCCTTAGTTTTCTAACCTGACCTATCCGAGTCGAATCTGCCCCGGGGGTTTTGTCGCTCGATCAGAGCAGAAATATATCTCCGAGAATCGTGAACCGATTTTTGTTGTGAGCGAACGTGTATAGCTCTAGATGGTCCCGTTGGCACCAAGTCGGGTTCTGATGATGGGATCTTGGAGAAATTGGTTGAAGTCGGTTGTTTTAAATTTTTGATTTGGTGTTCTAGTTACGAAACTATTTATTTACAACCTGTGCCCAGCAAAAAACAAATACTTTTTTTTCTTCATACATCAGTGACCCACTCTAATAGGTATGTCGTTGGCTGCTAAACTAATTAGCTCCCTATTAATTGTATAACCCAGTTTATGCCAATAGCCCTAAGATTAGCTATTATTAAAATGATCTCTTTATAATACCGCAAATGAAGGCTAGGAGACCACAAAATTATTACTACTTTGGGTTTTTGTGGCACATTCTACTATAAATAAGCACCATTGTAAGCAAAGATCACAGTTTGTCTTTCAAAATGGCTGCTTTTAAATATCTTATCACTATTCTTTATATTCTATTCGCCATAGCCGTTTCGACCAGCTATGGTAAGCAAGGTCCGCCTCCACTGCTGGGGCTTGCAAACATGCATGGTCAGCCTCCGGAAGGTATGGGTCCCCCAAACATGGGTGGCATGGGTCCCACAGTCATGGACTTTGTAGGCAAAATGGCCTGAAACTGTCCACTACGATTTAGTTGGAAAACATTGCGATGACAAGTCCTGGATTTGTTTGTTTTATTTTTGTTTGTTCAATAAATAATATTCTCGATATTTTTTATTATTTCTAAATTGTATCAACCTTCAGCTATCTTATATTTGTTTTGTGTCCCATAAACATCTGCCTCATCTGCACAACAACTGATTTTTAAATTGTGTGACTAGATATCGGATCTGCATTTTTTATTTATGTATTAACCACTTTATTAAAGATCTGCTGGTGGTAGGACCTCGTGTGCTGGTGGTAGGACCTCGTGTGCTGGTGGTAGGACCTCGTGCAGGGTCCGCCCGGATAGCTACCACTATCTTACCCGTCAATGGAGCATTCCATGAAAACATCTACTTTTTGTCGCTTACGTGTCACTATGATAGCTACCCTAATAAAGAATGCTAGCTGCTAGGAATTACTGTCAATCTTAAAGCCTTGATATGTTATTATTATACTTTAACTCAGCTTACTAATTAAATCTTTCTAAAGTGTTGAAATCACAGTGTCGCTTACGACATGTTTTCGTGGAATGCTCCTAACCTGCCGCTAAATAGCAGTGTTTGCTCTGCTGTGTTTTGGTTTGGGGGTAAGATAGCCGGTGTAATTACTGGCATAGATAGAGGCAATCCATCTAAGTCCTCGATTTTTCGGTCACTATGTCCATGGGCCTCAGTTCCTGCTTTCCATCAGGTGGGCTGAAAGCTCAGTTGTCTAGCTTCGTCACATAAACAAACCTCTCCAAACTTAGCAAGCCAACAAGTAGGTATCGTTTGTCTCATTGGTTTTTTTTAATATTTATAAGTTTTTGGGTCACAAATTCATAATCATGGTGTGTACAAGTAATTAGGAGTTGCGATCTCCTGAATACATACTTTGTGATAGTGATATTAAAAAAAATCTTATAAAATTAAATAAGGTAACATCATAAGATAAGGAAGTCTCTACTGTAAGGAACAGGGTTATGTTTACAAAATGACGGGCGTTTGTCCGATCCTTGCTGATGGCCACTGTATATTGGCTGAGCACTCTTATCTCCTGTGGGGGTTGTAGACACCTACAATCTCTGCGTAAGGTGACGTGTTCGAGTTTTCTATAGGGCAGCCGGATGCCGGCAGGTCCAGCTCTGCGTAGTTCACCTCTTGTGTCGTTGCCTGGAACAAAGTTAAAGTATTATTTATTTAACCTTTATTGCACAGTTACAAAAAAATTAAAGTACAAATGGCGGACTTAATGCCTTAAGACATTCTCTACCAGTCAACCATTGGGTCAAACAGAAAACTTACATTTGGTGTGGAATAATTAAATAGAGAAATAAACATTAAAATCACAAAACAAGTCATATTTTGTTTATCGTATAAAATACATAGATATATTTACATAATATAGGTACATAAAAAACATAATAATAAAAACAATGTACCCATGCACAACCACAACACCCACTATGACCCTTGATGTACGCGAAGCAGATGTTCACGTAATTTGCGTTTAAAAGAAAATTTGCTCTGCGCTTGACGAATGACTTTTTTTTTTTTTTTTAATTGCGCTATTTTTTTCGAAACCAGTCCTCGCGAATGGTACGGGCGGCTGGCTTCAGAAGTCCAGTAAAAACTATGTAGCTAAAGGTAAAATTTAAACTTCAAAATAAAATACATGATTAATGATAATAATGATACGTGATAGTTAATGTAGATGGTTAATGAATACGTTTGTGTCTATGTATCGTTGAACTTTTTAAGACTGTTAATAATGAATGTGGTGAATTTGCAAAATGATGTTACTGCAGATTCTTTTGTAATGACATCTTGAAGGTTGTATGGGTCAATTTTGAAGTTATGGCAGATGAATTCATGATCGAGACGAGGGTTGGTGAATTTAGGACAATGTCTGAGGAGGTGATCAATGGATTGTGGGAGTCTATATTAATTCGCATAATTTATTACGCATACTTCAAATTGGCATAGCGTTGTTAAGCATACTAGTAAAGTGGCATAAGCATAATTTCGCATAAACGATTACGCATAATGTATTTACGTATAACGTAAACTATCATAACGATGACTTGGAATAATTATGATGTGCATAATACTAATTGGTATACTTAATGAAAGGTATAAAATATAATAGTTAAAATGATAATGACCGATCATAGATTGCGTAGCGATACCGATACTATATACCTAATATTTTTGCCAAGTTACTGTCGATTAGTACGTATATACTATATTATATTGCTTCCAATTTAAAACTTGTTTAGAGTTTTTTTTTACTTGTGCTTTGTGCGTAGGTATAACAGTTAATGTTTAGGTCTTGATATATTTTATGACATACATGTATACCTACTTATATTTTTATAGTAAATATTGATTATTTTAATTATTACTTATTCTTATTACACACATTTTTACCCTAGCAATTTAAAATGTTCATAAGTACAGCGTGTGTATTTTATACGGGATACAGTTATCGTTTTGTGATCGAAAAAATCATGGTATAGGTAAATACTTAAGTTCCCTAGATCCTATTTTAGCATCATTAAAATATACGCCCGTATTAAATAGGCACACACTCTGTACTGTGCGCCTCATGCGCCTACCAAGATGTGATTTCTTTACAAATAAAATTGATTATTAAATACCTAATATTTTATTTAATTGATTGTATCTGACGTGTTCATTAGGATGTGTAGGAGATATCGACAAAAGCTAGGCTTCAACTTCGCTTCGTCGCTCCTTGCTTATTAGTTTTTTGAACTTAACCTTACTGTCTTGGTTTTACCCTGATCTGCCTCGTTCGCTTGATTTCTAAGTTTATGCTAATCCATATTAGGACGAATAAGTTTATATTTAATAATGTTATGCATATTTCAATTATGCATAATCAGTAATATGCGTATTAAGCATTATGGAATTTTATTATTTTGCCTATTCAATATTATGCTTAATTATTTATGCCAAATCCGTTATGCGAATTCATATTAGGACTATTAATATTAGGCATATTAAAGGGGACCCGGATTGTGGGGTGGTTGCGTCGCACGGGCAAAATGGGTCAGGAGTGATTTTAAAGCGATGGAGGTATGTTTTGTGATATCCGTGACCGGTGAGAATTTGGGTTAGGTGGAAAGTTATGGTGGTCTTGTTTTTGAAGTCGTGGATGTTGTTAAGGGTAGGCAGCCAGTTTTTCAAATGAAGTCCAGTGGTTGAGGTAAGATAAAGGTTGCTATGTGCTTCTTCGGTCTCTTTGCGGCATAGATTTTTTATGTAAGACACGGGGATCAAGTCGAAGTCTGGAGCTTTGTGAAGTGTGGCAGCGATTTTTGCTTCTTTGTCGGCTTCCTCGTTACCTTCAATTCCTACGTGAGATTTGATCCAGCAGAAAGATATGGAGCCCGTCTGTTGTATCTGAATAATTTTCTTGTGGAAGTTGTTGATGGTGCGGTTAGTGCTGCTTCTGTTGGCAATTTCTTGAAGAGCTGCCATGGAGTCGGAGTAGATGGTTGTGTTTGGGAATTTGTGAAAAACGCACGTATCGCAGGCTGCATCAATGGCAACACATTCTGACTGGAACACGGTGCAGTGTTTATGCAGCTTTTTACTCTTTATAGTTCGTTTGCCATTCGGATGGTAAATGACGAACGCTGAGCCAACTCCGCCGTCGTGTTTGCTGCCATCGGTGTAGATGTGATGCATATCTATTGTATTATACGCATCAAGGTCTGCTGCGTCATTGACTTTGTTGATTTGTATAGATATTCTTTGGGAAGGATGAAGTAGTTTTGCCGGGGATATTTTTGTATCTATAGTGTTATCTGCCGGGAGATGTATGCAAAATCCAGTACGTTTAGTTTTTTCTATTTCTGCGACTTCTATGACTTTTAGGTTAAGTGGAGTGAGGCCTGCTAAAGCTATGGATGCAATGGTAGGGAGCGTGCGGAAGCCCCGGATAATTTTAATTGCAAATCCTCTTTGAAGACTGAGTAGGGCGTTGGTAACTTTTTTATATTTAGTAGCACTGCTCCAAATCTCTGCGGCGTACGTTATGGTGGGTTCAATTACGTGCTTATAGATTATAGAGACATTCGTCGAGTGGACACCCCATGTAGGACGAGTGTAATTGCATAGTTTGCCAAATAATTTCTGCGCTTTTTTAATGACGTACTCACAGTGACAGATAAATTTAAATTTCTGATCGATTATAACTCCGAGAAATTTGAATTTGTCAGTGAATTTCAAAGGTGTATTATTCATAAGAAAAGTGCATGATTTGGCTTTTGGAGTACAGGTTATCATTTGGGTTTTTTCTGGTCCAAATTTGAGATAATTATCTGAGCCCCAATGAGATACGAGTTCTAAAATGTGATTTACGTTTGTTTGTAATTGAGTGGCATGTTGAGCTGTGCAGATCAGGAGAATGTCGTCTGCATAGGCTTGGATATAGTTGCCTTCTGGGAGGTTACTATCGAGGAGGCTGTCCATAATAAGATTCCATATTATTGGTCCAAGTACTGATCCCTGTACGCAGCCTCGGTTTTGTGTCTTGGTGGAGGTTGCATCAGCATAATTAAGATGTATAGTGCGGTCTGAGCAATAACTTTGAATAACTTTATATAAGTTTGCTGGGCATTTGATGTGTCGAAGTCGCGTGAAAAGTGCAGGCCACCACGTATTGTCAAAAGCGCCTTGGATGTCAAGTGAAACGGCGACTACTAGCTTTTTTTCAGATTTGGCTTGTTTCATGATGTTAATTGCGTGAACTATTGCATCTGTCGTTGTTCTTTGCTCTTTGAAACATATTGCTTGGGATTTGCTGTGTTGGTAATGTGCATATGATGCGTTAGTCTTTTGGCTATCAATTTTTCATACATTTTTCCAAAAACGTTAAGTAAGCCTATTGGTCTGTAAGAGGCGACGTCAGCGTAATCAGTTTTGTTGGGTTTAGGGATGGTTTTCATGAACGCCGTTTTCCAGTGCTTCGGGAAGTAGCATAGCCGTAGACAACAATTTAGAAGTCTAGTGAATAGCTCGGGGTATGTGTCGATAAAATGATAACATATGTCAGGTGTCAGATGGTCCACTCCAGGAGCTTTTTTTGAGATCATTGATTTGCTCATTTCGATAACTTCTTCTTGTGTGAAATAACTATCATCATTGTCATTAGTTGGAAATTATATCATAGTTCTGAGGATCTGTTGTTGGGTATTATCATTCAGGTTTTTGTCGTCGGGGAAGAATTTGTTCATGAGAGCATTAGCTGATTCTTGACTTGAGTTAGTATATTGGGTTGGTGATATTTTCAAAGTTGTTGTAGGCTGCGGTTGGGGAGCGTCTTTCAGAAGTTTATTGGTGAGAGTCCAGACGTGTTCATGGGTTTGGTTTGAACAGAAATTTCTAAAATGATCTGAGGATGCTTTGTGAATAGCGGTGACATATTCGGTTCTTGCTTCTTGTTGTTCTTTGAGTATGTTTTCTAGGTTCTTGTTGCCTCGTTTCAGATCTTGTGTGCGGTGATGTAAGTGTATGACTCTCTTTTTCAGTTTGGTGAGCTCTTCTGTCCACCAGATTGCTTTCGTGTATTCTCTTTTTCGTTTGATAGTTTGGTCGCAGGCTTTAACGATGGCGTGGCTGAGATTTTTAATATATTCGTCGATCATATTGGAGTCTAACATATCGAAATCGGGGTCTTCCAGACCGGCTGATTTTACTTCATCTATAATTTTTGTGGCTACATTTTGCCAGTCTGCCATGTCAGTATTGTATCTGTAGGTAGTTTTAGTGATGTTTCTTCGTGGTTTTTCATTTTCTAGATTATATGAGAACTCGATTGCCCGGTGATCAGATGAGGGTGAGACGTCGTTATTGATTTTCCATCGATGGATGCGATTAGCGATATTTCCAGAGACAAGAGTGAGGTCGATGATCGATGATCTTATTTGTCCTTGTAACAAGTTTTGGAAAGTAGGTTCTGAACCGATGTTGCATACATTGAGATCGTTTACTACGATGAGGTCTTGCATGTCAATTCCTCTCTGATTATTTCTGGTAGAACCCCACGTCGTGTGCCAGCCGTTGAAGTCCCCGCAGATAATATGTTTGGCGTTCCTATTCGATTGTAAATATAGTTCCAGATGCAAGAGAGTGTTAGATACGTCCTCGTTGGGTTCGATGTATACGCTTGTAAGGAGGATTTTGGAATTTTGTAAACTTAGTTGTATCGTACTTAGGTTGCTGGTAGAACATTGATTAATACCGAGACAACTTCCAAAGTTATTTTTAATAGCTATGCAAGCTTTTACTCTGTTGCCGCTTGATGGTGTTTGATATAGGTTGTAACCGGTTATAGCACTTAGGATGTTGTTTTTGCCCACGTATGGTTCAGAGATGAAAGCTATGTCGTAGTTGTGTGAAGTGAGGTATTGTTTGAATTCATGGGTTGCTGCGTATCCTCGACCAAGGTTGGCTTGAAGAAATGTTATACTATTATGCGAGCGTGGGTACTGGGTATTACTGTAGACTGAGTTTTGCAGTGTGGGGCCCTTAGCAGTATCTGACAGCCATTCGTGCTAATTTATCTGCTTTCCTCCATTCTGGACAGTCTTGGCTGTATGCTGGATGGCAGCTTTTTGCCTCATTTTTGTGATAGCAGTTGGCACAACAGGGATTGCTTGTTCTGTTCGGGCAACTCCTGGTATCGTGTTTTTCTGAACAGACACCGCAATTGGTCGAGTTGGGGCAGTTGTTCGCCTTGTGGTTGTATCCTAGGCATTTAAAACATTGATATACTGGTGACTGGTCCAACACCAGGACTTGTAAGTATCCGATTTTTACTTTTGTGTTTATGAGTGCATTCCACAGAGTGGGGCTGGTTTCCATAATGATGTTTCTTGTGGTACCGGAGCGTCCTGGAGTTGTGCGAATGGGTTTGAGGATAAATTCTTGTTCTGGTATTATATCAGTTAGCCTTTTGTTTTGCTTAGATACTGCCTCTATCACTTTGGCGTTAGTCAGATCGGGAGTGATGCCTATAAAACGTACTAATGGGTTCTTCAGAGTTGGTAAGGAAGCTGAGAGGTTCGGTGATTTTTGTTTTAAGGCTTCATTCAGTTTTTCTCGATCCTGTTCTGTATCGCATGCAATGGCTACTTTGTTGTTTTTTTGTCAATCGCATGCCAGAAATACCTATGCCCATGTCAATCACATCGACTGAGGACTTTATTTCTTTAATAATATCTTCTCCTGTGTGTGTCGGGTCAAGAGATTCAAGTTTGCACGGTGAACGTTGTTTTTAGGCGGTGCGGCGATATGTCGTTGTTGATGATTGGTAGTTGGTGTTGCGGCGACAGCAGCATAGGACATTTTCGGGTTATACGGTTTGTTAACCTGTCCGCCTGGAGACGGTGCGGCAGACGTAGGGTGAGCTGTTTTAAGTTCGCTTATCTCTTGTTTGAGGTTAAGTATTTGATCTTGGATTTCTTTCATGCATGAGAAATTGCGTGTTTGCATTTCGCCAAATTCTTTTTGAAGCTCGATAATAGGTTTCTTCATCTCTGTTGTCAGAAAGTTTTCGAGTTTATTATGGCTGGGCGTGAAGTTTTCAATTTTGTTGTCTGATTGGTTAATAATATTAGGTAATTTTTCCAGCAGATGGTGTGCATCTGTTTGTCCATCAGTGTAAGTATGATTCGTTTGTTCGATGCGGTGAGGTATTTTTCGCCTAGGAGTTCGCTGGTTAATTTTGCTATATTCTTTGTAACGTCTGAGTACGTTTGTACGTTATTGATCACAGCATACCTTATCTCGGTGATTCTTGGGTCCTCTTTTTCATTGTCCTCAGGTTTTTGTTTTTGTTTCTTGGTGTTGTGGCTATTGGTTTTGAAATCTGGTATTTGTTTACTCTCTGAAGTAGTAGAGTAGCAGGTTGGCTGCTCCTGATTTGTTTTTTCCCTCTTGGTTGTAGTTTATGTTAATCGGGCTGTCTAGTTCTAGAGTGCGTACGCTTACTTGTTCAGTTTCTACTAGATTTGGTTCGATAATGAACGTCTGGTTGGTTAGATCCTCTGAGTTAAGCAGGACGATTGACTGATCTATATCAGGTGCTTCTGAAGACTGAGCCACAGATGGGCGGTATTTTCTTTGTGAGTTAGGCGGGGTGCGGTACATTGTTTGTAATTCGTATTCGTATATATCAGATAAATGATATGTATTGGTAAAACCAAACAAGATAGTTACCAACGTCTTTCACTTAGTAGTTGCGTATATTTTCTCAATATAATATTAGCACGATTCACAAATGTCTAATTGTTCATAAATATCACCTTATATCACGGATTTAGCACTGTTTTACAAAATAAATGTTTATTTTCAGCAGAAATAACAACCATACGTGACATTGACACTTTGACATCACGAATTACTAGAGGGAGATCGTTCCTGAGACGAATGGCCTGAAGGGCGAAAGAGTTAGACATAAATCCTGTGCGGTAAAGGGGAATGGGGAGTATTCTTTATTCAAGTAAAAATCAGGGAAATCTGATAAAATTTGGTTGACGATCTATTGGAAATCCAAGGCCAGGCGCAGATCCAAGGGGGGGTAATGGGGGGTAGAAAAATCTGCGATGGCATGGTAGGGTTTCGTGTTTATTCAAAAGGGGTTTTAAAATAAGTCTGATTATGTTCTAAATCATTTTCTTTTAAAGTATTCCGTGAGCCTAATTTGTCAGATTTTTTTCATATTTTTTGGACTTACTTATCATATATCAAAAGTTAGAGTGGACGCATTTTTTTATTCTTTAGCGGTGAACTCCAAAATTTGGGAATTAAAAGGAATTTTGGAACTCGTTTTATTTTTAAAATATACCTATTCAACGATATCCCACACCACACTTTAGGATTTCATAAAAAAAAAACATTCCAAATAACTTTACATGTAGGGGAGATAAAGGTAACCAAAAATAAATCTTACGTATTGATTTTCTTCGGTCTC